>OY992894.1:7500212-7502712 GCA_963921405.1 Cepaea hortensis | reverse complement strand
TTCTTCAAGTGATAGCCGAGATTTTGCTCTGTTCAATTTAAGTGACATTAAAGGGCACGAAGTTGACTATTAATCAGAGCTAGATATCAGTGCAAAGCGTTACTTTGCATTAGCAGTCTGAGTCAGATTTTAAAGAAAGTGATTATGATTCTGAAAATGTGTTTGTAAATTGCCGTATAGATGACGGAAAATCACAAACAACATGCTGTATTTCGTAAATATTTGTGTTCATATATGGATTACCGACAACAATCACATGAGTAACATATTCTGCATGCATTTCCCTTCATTGTATTGTTTACTTAACTAAAATCGGTTGACTAACACCTTATTTGTGATGTTTTTACTAACACGACCCGAAATTTTACCGAACCTGAAAAAATCTTCCCCGTTCAGGGCTACAAAACGGACAAGCTTCTGCCCTGTAAAGGGTTAAAAGAAAGATGTGTGCCTCACCTTATCCCAAGGAACATCTTCTATGTCAACCAGAATGCGCATCATCTCAGGAATGGCAAGTGATGGGTGAGTGTCATTTAACTGAATTGCCACCTGGGAAAAAACATGGTTTTGTATTTTATGAAGGGAAGTCATAATTAACAGGAATTTTATGATAACTTTTTTACAACTATGCCAAAAAGAAATTGTGTGTGTTATTTCTTAACATATCCCCCCCCCCCCCTTAGCAACACACTTTATCCACCTGTCCACTAGCTTGCAGATGTCTTGTAGGAAAAAGTTTCTGGGCAGGACCTTAAAGCAATTTTTCACCGCCTCCATTACCTTGCCATCGACTGCAAACCTCTGACACCGCAAATGTTTTTTTCAAGGGTCAAAACAAGTGAAAGTCGCATGGCACCATGTCTGGACTATATGCTGGATGTTTCAGAACCTCACATTTCAGACCATGTAGTGTATCCACTGTATGTGCAGCCGTATGAGTGCAGGCGTTGTCATGCACCAACAATACACCTTTTGAGAGATGTCCCCGGCATGTTTACTGCATCGAAGGCTTCAATGTGTTCACTAGCATGTCTCTGTATCAAGCTCTAGTCAGAGTTTCACCCCTTTCCTGGACATGCAGCAATATCGGGCCCTTGATATCTCAAACGATGGTCATCATGATTTTCCTAGTAGATTGCTGTCTCTTCCATTTTGAAATATTTCTACTCATTCATATTCTCTCCCCCTTGACTCAACCAACTGACTCCATACTGAACCATCATACTTCTGTAGATGTCACAAGGCCTGACCACAAAACATATATAAAACTTCATTGGTACAAGTCGATAGTGGGGCAGTCATTCTGTAATCGCTATTGTGCATACACTAATTACTTGATCCTCACGACCTCTGTATGGAGTATTGCTTAAGGGTCAGTTTGTGTCCTGAAACAAGATTTTCCATTGTCCATACGCTCCCATGCACATTATAATAAAATTTCTATTACATAATGACTATTCCCTCATATTTCTCAATCTTTAACAAAACAAATGATCATTGCTATCAGTGGCACTCAAAAGGAAGGCAACAAAATCACTGCAAGCCATGCGTCACCATAACAACATCTACTTGGAGTCAGTTATGCCTTTCCAGCCTTTCAGGTCCCAAATGGGCATTGGGATTCAGAAATGGACAGAAGGTCCAGGAAGAGGACAGAGAAGAGGAAACTAAGGAGTAGGTGGAAAAGACTAGAATATGAAAGTGATAATGAGATATGCAGCATGAACCTTATCTGGAAAGTTTTCAAACGAGGGTCGGTCCACATGACCATGCCCATGTCCAAATGTGCTCGACTTGTATCGGCGGATTATGTCCTGCAGCGTGGCGGCAACCAAAAAGTACTCTTGTTTCAGACGGAGTTCCTTTCCTTCAAACATCTGCAAAACACCACATATAAATATTCATCCTTCCTTCAAACATCTACAAAACGCCACATACAAATATTCATCTTTCCTTCAAACATCCGCAAAAAACGCATACAAATAGTCATCCTACCATCTAACATCTGCAAACCACCACATATAAATATTAATCTTTCCTTCAAACATCTGCAAAACACCACATACAAATATTCACCTTTCCTTCAAACATCTGCAAAACACCACATACAAATATTCACCTTTCCTATTCAACCTTGTAGTGTAGAGGTAATTGATAGTCACGATGTGCTCAAGCAAAAAAACCAGGGGCATCCACACCTCAATCTTCATTAGAAAAGTAGTGCATGATTGCTATTACCAAACTGGCAAATCGATCTTGTCATTTCAATCATGTTTGCTACTGCCGAATAGCAAATTTACTTTGTCCTTTGAATAATATGTTTGCTATTACCACATGGCATGCTGATTTTATCATATGAAGATGTTTGTTATTAGCGAACGGCAAACTGACCTTGTCATTTGAATAATATTACCAGACGGCAAGTCGACCAAGTGCTCCAAATATGTTGCATTGAGTTGCTTAGTCTCATATAGAAATAAGGTCAGTAAAGACTCGTTTA
>OY992894.1:7382502-7500012 GCA_963921405.1 Cepaea hortensis | reverse complement strand
CAGCACCCAGTGGGTGATACAGTCGCTACCACGCCGGATGACTTGACTTCTCAAGACATTTCCTGGAAGCCAGTTTAGGCTGGATGAACCTGGGAGCCTAGGTCAATTTTAACAATATGAATGCTCTCCGGAGGCAGACCGAACCTATGGCGGCCAGGCCAGCATGTATCAGCTGGTGAGGTGAGCAAATATAAAGGTACTAGTTAACAAGAGTATTGTCCAACTGAAATGTTCACAGCAAGATGACTGACTGCACTGTACCGGGTGTAACCACATCTGGCTTGGTCTCTCTCTGCAGAATGGCAAGCCGCCTGCCCGAGAGCATCACACAAAGCATGCACACTGTAGCTCCAACGATGATCCCCTGGGGTCTCCACAAAGTGCACTCATCGTCTACATGAGGCAGTCCACAAACAATCATACCACCCTTAGAGCAGGAGGAAGATGGCTTGACAACTGCAGCATGGAAACCCCTGAGAGTCGAACTATGAATTAGGTGTCAACACTGAGGACACAAACAATATGTTGCACAATTTATTGTTTGGTTTATTTCACTGCATCTCGTCAGGTGCATAATACATATATATCATATAAGTGAGTAAATGAATAATACTTTAGCTGAAACACTTGGAACATTGTTTGAATGTAAAGCATGTGTTATCCCCACGGTAATTTCATGGTTTGTGGCATCCATGTTTAAATTCACCATAGAAATACACTGTTTTGAATGTATGAATCAGGCATGTGTGCTGCCCGACTACCACAGCAAGAAGACAGTAAAAGACTAGAGGAAATCTGGCCAAACACAGGTCGCCGACTTACAGAAGTGCAGATGGAAGCTGTTTGGTGCCTTGCAGGACCACAGTCGCAGGCTGTTGACGGTGTTGTTGCTGTAGCCAGGGATCGGGGTGTCGAAGGGCATGGCAAACAGAACCTGTTCCGTCGAAGCAATAAGTACAATGTCAGCAGTTCTTCTCATTACACTCAATTTTGACTACTGTAACTGCAACCATTTAACAATATATTGATTTAACAAAACAATCAGGGAGTAGTGCGGTGTAATGGCTAGACACTCGTCTGCGGGGGGGGGGGGGGGGGGGGGGGGGGGGGGGGGGGGGGGTGTTCAATCCACAGCTGAGCAGATGCAGAGTTTTACTCAATATAATAGGAGTACTGCCAAAGGAAATAAAATGATATAGACAAGGTACTCTGGCCAAATCATAATAACTGGACAACTGTGCATGTGAGTTTGGCAAACACAGTTCAGGGGGATTAAATGTCCACTAGAATAAGTGGATTACTGTAAATCTTAGCAGACACTCACCTGCCCTGACAGCTGGAAACTGATACTCACCTGCCCTGACAGCTGGAAACTGATACTCACCTGCCCTGACAGCTGGAAACTGATACTCACCTGCCCTGACAGCTGGAAACTGATACTCACCTGCCCTGACAGCTGGAAACTGATACTCACCTGCCCTGACAGCTGGAAACTGATACTCACCTGCCCTGACAGCTGGAAACTGATACTCACCTGCCCTGACAGCTGGAAACTGATACTCACCTGCCCTGACAGCTGGAAACTGATACTCACCTGCCCTGACAGCTGGAAACTGATACTCACCTGCCCTGACAGCTGGAAACTGATACTCACCTGCCCTGACAGCTGGAAACTGATACTCACCTGCCCTGACAGCTGGAAACTCATGTCAAAGGTGAGGGGTCAGATGCTACCAGTGTGAATTTTTCTTTTTCTTTCATTCGCTTGAGGTTTGTATCTGCAATGTTGTCTCTTTATGAACTTCACGCAGTAATAGACATTTTTCATAGCTTGATTGCACAGCATCCTGATTGCTGTGGTGTGCCTCCTGGCTGATTGCCTCTGTCTTCAGCACCTTTCTTTTGTTAGGGTAGACTATGGTCTTACTTGAGTTTAGATATGTATGCACGTATACGTGTCTGCACACATATGTAAGTACATACATATCTATAGCAGTCTGGTTTTACATTGCCAGAGACTTGCCGTCGCCCTTCTCTTGTTAGTTAAAACATTTCCAACACATGAAGGTTAAGAGTTGGATTTTTGCTGCCACAGGTGATGAATGTACAAGCCGTGGGAGTATTTTGCAAGGTTGGGTGCATTCCCTCAACTTTGTGCTCCCAGCTATAACAGCAATTTGGAACCAATGTGAATGTTTAGGGCAAAGGAAAACCCCTACATTATCCACCTAAGGATACATTCAGGTCAAAATTCTGAGGTAGAGAAATGACATGTTCAGGCAGTTTCCACCAGTCTTCTGACTTAACTGAGCTGACAAACTGTTCTCCACAGATCAGTCCTGTGTGTTCTAAATCCCAACCTACCGAACATATTTCTACATACCATTGTCTTAACCCACCCAGCATCATTTCACTTAGTCTGCTGCTTCTACCGCAAATCTTTCCAGCTGTCACAACGTTCTCCAATGCCTCTCTTGTCATTACATAATGAAAGACACTGTCTCTTTCTTAAAGTTGTGCATGATGTTCTACTGTCATTAGTCTGTCCAGGCAATGGTTGTTAGTTACCCTGGCCGTCCAGTGTATTCACAACATTCGTCTCAGAAATCACATCTCTGCTGTCTCCAAGCTCTCCCTGATTTGTTTGTTGACATTCCAAGATTCATTGCCTTACATAAGAACAGGTTCTATTAACCATACAGCCAGCAGTGCAGGTTTAAAGCCATACCGCAGAAAAGGTTCGATATAGCCATACAGCAGAAAAGGTTTTTACAGCCAGACAGCAGAACAGGTTCAATATAGTCATACAGCAGAACAGGTTCAATATAGTCATACAGCAGAACAGGTTTGATATAGCCATACAGCAGAACAGGTTTGATATAGTCATACAGCAGAACAGGTTTGATATAGCCATACAGCAGAACAGGTTTGATGTAGCCATACAGCAGAACAGGTTTGATATAGCCATACAGCAGAACAGGTTTGATGTAGTCATACAGCAGAACAGGTTTGATATAGTCATACAGCAGAACAGGTTTGATATAGTCATACAGCAGAACAGGTTTGATATAGTCATACAGCAGAACAGGTTTGATATAGTCATACATGAGAACAGGTTTGATATAGTCATACAGCAGAACAGGTTTGATATAGTCATACATGAGAACAGGTTTGATATAGTCATACATGAGAACAGGTTTGATATAGTCATACATGAGAACAGGTTTGATATAGTCACACAGCAGAACAGGTTCAATATAGTCATACAGCAGAACAGGTTTGATGTAGCCATACAGCAGAACAGGTTTGATATAGCAATACAGCAGAACAGGTTTGATATAGTCATACAGCAGAACAGGTTTGATATAGCCATACAGCAGAACAGGTTAAATATAGCCATACAGCAGAACAGGTTCAATATAGTCATACATGAGAACAGGTTTGATATAGTCATACAGCAGAACAGGTTTGATATAGTCATACAGCAGAACAGGTTTGATGTAGTCATACAGCAGAACAGGTTTGATATAGTCATACAGCAGAGCAGGTTTGATATAGTCATACAGCAGAACAGGTTCAATATAGTCATACAGCAGAACAGGTTTGATGTAACCATACAGCAGAACAGGTTAAATATAGTCATACAGCAGAACAGGTTTGATATAGCCATACAGCAGAACAGGTTTGATATAGTCATACAGCAGAACAGGTTTGATGTAGCCATACAGCAGAACAGGTTAAATATAGTCATACAGCAGAACAGGTTTGATGTAGCCATACAGCAGAACAGGTTTGATATAGTCATACAGCAGAACAGGTTTGATATAGTCATACAGCAGAACAGGTTTGATATAGTCATACAGCAGAACAGGTTTGATGTAGCCATACAGCAGAACAGGTTTGATATAGTCATACATGAGAACAGGTTTGATATAGCCATACAGCAGAACAGGTTTGATCTAGCCATACAGCAGAACAGGTTCAATATAGTCATACAGCAGAACAGGTTCAATATAGTCATACAGCAGAACAGGTTCAATATAGTCATACAGCAGAACAGGTTCAATATAGTCATACAGCAGAACAGGTTTGATATAGTCATACAGCAGAACAGGTTTGATATAGTCATACAGCAGAACAGGTTTGATATAGTCATACAGCAGAACAGGTTCAATATAGTCATACAGCAGAAGAGGTTTGATATAGTCATACAGCAGAAGAGGTTTGATATAGTCATACAGCAGAACAGGTTCAATATAGTCATACAGCAGAACAGGTTTGATGTAACCATACAGCAGAACAGGTTAAATATAGTCATACAGCAGAACAGGTTTGATATAGCCATACAGCAGAACAGGTTTGATATAGTCATACAGCAGAACAGGTTTGATGTAGCCATACAGCAGAACAGGTTAAATATAGTCATACAGCAGAACAGGTTTGATGTAGCCATACAGCAGAACAGGTTTGATATAGTCATACAGCAGAACAGGTTTGATATAGTCATACAGCAGAACAGGTTCGATATAGTCATACAGCAGAACAGGTTTGATGTAGCCATACAGCAGAACAGGTTTGATATAGTCATACATGAGAACAGGTTTGATATAGCCATACAGCAGAACAGGTTTGATCTAGCCATACAGCAGAACAGGTTCAATATAGTCATACAGCAGAACAGGTTCAATATAGTCATACAGCAGAACAGGTTCAATATAGTCATACAGCAGAACAGGTTCAATATAGTCATACAGCAGAACAGGTTTGATATAGTCATACAGCAGAACAGGTTTGATATAGTCATACAGCAGAACAGGTTTGATATAGTCATACAGCAGAACAGGTTCAATATAGTCATACAGCAGAAGAGGTTTGATATAGTCATACAGCAGAAGAGGTTTGATATAGTCATACAGCAGAACAGGTTTGATACAGCCATACAGCAGAACAGGTTCGATATAGCCATACAGCAGAACAGGTTTGATGTAGCCATACAGCAGAACAGGTTTGATATAGCCATACAGCAGAACAGGTTTGATATAGTCATACAGCAGAACAGGTTTGATATAGTCATACAGCAGAACAGGTTTGATATAGTCATACAGCAGAACAGGTTTGATATAGTCATACAGCAGAACAGGTTTGATGTAGTCATACAGCAGAACAGGTTTGATATAGTCATACAGCAGAACAGGTTTGATGTAGTCATACAGCAGAACAGGTTTGATATAGTCATACAGCAGAACAGGTTTGATATAGTCATACAGCAGAACAGGTTTGATGTAGCCATACAGCAGAACAGGTTAAATATAGTCATACAGCAGAACAGGTTTGATATAGTCATACAGCAGAACAGGTTTGATATAGTCATACAGCAGAACAGGTTAAATATAGTCATACAGCAGAACAGGTTTGATATAGTCATACAGCAGAACAGGTTTGATGTAGCCATACAGCAGAACAGGTTAAATATAGTCATACAGCAGAACAGGTTTGATATAGCCATACAGCAGAACAGGTTTGATATAGTCATACAGCAGAACAGGTTCAATATAGTCATACAGCAGAACAGATTTGATGTAGCCATACAGCAGAACAGGTTACATATAGTCATACAGCAGAACAGGTTAAATATAGTCATACAGCAGAACAGGTTTGATATAGCCATACAGCAGAACAGGTTTGATATAGTCATACAGCAGAACAGGTTTGATATAGTCATACAGCAGAACAGGTTTGATGTAGCCATACAGCAGAACAGGTTTGATGTAGCCATACAGCAGAACAGGTTTGATGTAGCCATACAGCAGAACAGGTTTGATATAGTCATACATGAGAACAGGTTTGATATAGTCATACAGCAGAACAGGTTCAATATAGTCATACAGCAGAACAGGTTTGATGTAGCCATACAGCAGAACAGGTTTGATGTAGCCATACAGCAGAACAGGTTCAATATAGTCATACAGCAGAACAGGTTCAATATAGTCATACAGCAGAACAGGTTTGATATAGTCATACAGCAGAACAGGTTTGATATAGTCATACAGCAGAACAGGTTTGATATAGTCATACAGCAGAACAGGTTCAATATAGTCATACATGAGAACATGTTTGATATAGTCATACAGCAGAACAGGTTTGATGTAGCCATACAGCAGAACAGGTTTGATGTAGTCATACATGAGAACAGGTTTGATATAGTCATACAGCAGAACAGGTTTGATGTAGTCATACAGCAGAACAGGTTCCATATAGTCATACAGCAGAACAGGTTCAATATAGTCATACAGCAGAACAGGTTCAATATAGTCATACAGCAGAACAGGTTCAATATAGTCATACAGCAGAACAGGTTCAATATAGTCATACAGCAGAACAGGTTTGATATAGTCATACAGCAGAACAGGTTCAATATAGTCATACAGCAGAACAGGTTCAATATAGTCATACAGCAGAACAGGTTTGATATAGTCATACAGCAGAACAGGTTTGATATAGTCATACAGCAGAACAGGTTTGATATAGTCATACAGCAGAACAGGTTTGATATAGTCATACAGCAGAACAGGTTTGATATAGTCATACAGCAGAACAGGTTTGATGTAGCCATACAGCAGAACAGGTTTGATGTAGCCATACAGCAGAACAGGTTTGATGTATTCATACAGCAGAACAGGTTTGATGTATTCATACAGCAGAACAGGTTTGATATAATCATACAGAACAGGTTAAATATAGTCATACAGCAGAACAGGTTTGATATAATCATACAGCAGAACAGGTTTGATGTAGCCATACAGCAGAACAGGTTTAATATAGTCATACAGGAGAACAGGTTTAATATAGTCATACAGGAGAACAGGTTCGATGCAGAACAGGTTTGATATAGTCATACAACAGAACAGGTTTGATACAATCATACAGCAGAACAGGTTCAATATAGTCATACAGGAGAACAGGTTCGATGCAGAACAGGTTTGATACAACATTTCAGTACTCTTTTATAACAAGTGAATATGCACACTTTACAACATTCTGTATGCAAGGAAAAAAATGTTTTGCGTATCCTTTTACAGGACTTAGCTGTCAACAGCAGCATCTTTCAGCTGTCTGTTGATCTCTTGGCAAGATTACGCTCAGTAGTTTGCCATTGCTTTCTGAGCGGCCGGCTCAGTATCCGCAAGTCACGAGCGGGGGTCGAACCACCTCAGTTCTCGCTCCGCTGCGAGACTCTGCGTGATAAACGGGATTACAGAGAGAAAGTGTTGTAACCCCACAGCCAGAGAGACCGGCGTATGCAAGGAAACACAATAATTATACCACAGTCATTTAAATCCAACCAGAGACTTCGATCACTGTCAGCAAATATATGAACAACAAGAAAAATATGTTACCTGCGTGTCTACCCACTTGTCTTTGTTATTTATTTTTTCCACGCGGCCATAAAAATTTATTGGAAGGCAATATTCTGGCCGAGACTTCTCCCACGGATTTCCAAATCTTAACCACTCATCCGGTTCTTCAACCTTGAAGACATCACATGACACATTCAAATAAGTCATGAGGCCCTTATTAGCCTTTACATGTCAGAAATGTTAAATTATTCTACACAAATTCTTCATTATTTCATAAATACTTATGATCTACACATGTTTTTCATTATTGCAGAAATGTTATGTTCTTTATAAATTCTTCATTATTCCAGAAATGTTATTACATTCTAAAGAAATTCTTTATTATTCCAGAAATATTACATTGTAAAGGAATTATTCATTATTCTAGAAATATTATATTCTAAAGCAATTCTTCATTATTCCTGAAATGTTATTACATTCTAAAACAAATTCTTCATTATTCCATAAATAATACATTCTAAAGAAACTCTTCATTATTTAAGAAATCTTCATTATTCCATAAATATTATATTCTAAAGAAATTCTTCATTATTCCAGAAATGCTATTACATATTAAAGAAATTCTTCCATATTCCATAAATATTACATTCTAAAGAAATTCTTCATTATTCCAAAAATATTACATTGTAAAAAAATTCTTCATTATTCCAGAAATGCTATTACATATTAAAGAAATTTTTCATTATTCCAGAAATGCTATTACATATTAAAGAAATTCTTCCATATTCCATAAATATTACATTCTAAAGAAATTCTTCATTATTCAATATTACATAGTAAAAATTTTCTTCATTATTCCAGAAATGCTATTACATATTGAAGAAATTTTTCATTATTCCAGAAATATTATATTCTAAAGAAATTCATTATTCCAGAAATAGAATGTATTCTTACCCAAAAAATGCTGTAATAATGTACTAGTACCACCTAAAATAGCCTAGTTCTGTTCAGCTGGCTGTTTTGTTCAGCTGGCTGTTTTGTTCAGCTGGCTGTTTTGTTCAGCTGGCTGTTTTGTTCAGCTGGCTGTTTTGTTCAGCTGGCTGTTTTGTTCAGCTGGCTGTTTTGTTCAGCTGGCTGTTTTGTTCAGCTGGCTGTTTTGTTCAGCTGGCTGTTTTGTTCAGCTGGCTACATTTTGAATGTCTTTTACTCCCCGATGCCAAGGACGAGAAGTGAACATTTTAGTCCAAATGACAGGTGTAGGGGTCGAACACGTTACCTTAGCACTAGCACAATAGATGTTGAGGAATGAACGCTCATATCCATTCAGGGATGCTGACCTCATCGCATGAGATAAGTAGTGACCTCCACAAAAAGGTCATAGTGCATCTCAAGCGCTCTGTGTCTCTAACCAAGACAATACATATGAACATTCCCCCTCCAGTTAATCTCTCAATGTTATTTTCCCATTTATACTGCTGTCTACATCTTGCACATATGTCTTCTACCCTTCCCTCCATATTGGTTTTAACAAGGCATTATGTCTCTTTATGTGCCCAGAATTTGTCAAACCCTGACCTTGTTAGTAATTACATTTTCTCTTTCACTCCTAGTTTGTTGAAGACTTGATTTGCCAGAGTGCCCATCCATAATGTTTGCCCCATTTTTCTATATATCCACAATTCAATGGCATGAATTCTGTCTTCTAACTGTTTGTCTAAGACTCCACATCATACAACAATGTGCATTTCACATTTCTCATCTATTTCCTACACAGTGGCCAGGGAGCTGTGGTAGAACAGTGAACAGGGAGCTGTGGTGGTAGTGAACAGGGAGCCTTGGTGGTACAGTGAACAGGGAGCTGTGGTAGTACAGTGAACAGGAAGCTGTGGTAGTACAGTGAACAGGGAGCTGTGGTAGTACACTGAACAGGGAGCCGTGGTAGTACACTGAACAGGGAGCCGTGGTAGTACAGTGAACAGGGAGCCGTGGTGGTACAGTGACCAGAGATCTGTGGTGGTAGTGAACAGGGAGCCAGGTGGTACAGTGACCAGGGATCTGTGGTGGTAGTGAACAGGGAGCCAGGTGGTACAGTGAACAGGGAGCTGTGGTAGTACAGTGAACAGGAAGCTGTGGTAGTACAGTGAACAGGGAGCTGTGGTAGTACACTGAACAGGGAGCCGTGGTAGTACAGTGAACAGGGAGCCGTGGTGGTACAGTGACCAGGGATCTGTGGTGGTAGTGAACAGGGAGCCGTGGTGGTACAGTGAACAGGGAGCTGTGGTGATACAGTGACCAGGGATCTGTGGTGGTAGTGAACAGGGATCTGTGGTGGTAGTGAACAGGGAGCTGTGGTGGTACAGTGAACAGGGAGCCTTGGTGGTACAGTGACCAGGGAGCCTTGGTGGTACAGTGACCAGGGATCTGTGGTGGTACAGTGAAAAGGGTTCCGTGGTGGTACAGTGACCAGAGATCTGTGGTGGTAGTGAACAGGGAGCCTTGGTGGTACAGTGAACAGGGAGCCGTGGTGGTACAGTGAACAGGAAGCTGTGGTGGTACAGTGAACAGAAAGCTGTGGTGGTACAGTGAACAGGGAGCCGTGGTGGTACAGTGACCAGGAAGCTGTGGTGATACAGTGAACAGGGAGCTGTGGTGGTACAGTGAACAGGAAGCTGTGGTGGTACAGTGAACAGGGAGCCATGGTGGTACAGTGAACAGGGAGCTGTGGTAGTACAGTGAACAGGGAGCTGTGGTAGTACAGTGAACAGAGAGCCATGGTGGTACAGTGAACAGGGATCCGTAGTGGTACAGTGAACAGGGAGCCGTGGTGGTACAGTGAACAGGGAGCTGTGGTAGTACAGTGAACAGGGAGCTGTGGTAGTACAGTGAACAGAGAGCCATGGTGGTACAGTGAACAGGGATCCGTAGTGGTACAGTGAACATGGAGCCTTGGTGGTACAGTGAACATGGAGCCTTGGTGGTACAGTGACCAGGGAGCTGTGGTGGTACAGTGAACAGGGAGCTGTGGTAGTACAGTGAACAGGAAGCTGTGGTAGTACAGTGAACAGGGATCCGTGGTGGTACAGTGAACAGGGAGCTGTAGTACAGTGAACAGGAAGCTGTGGTGGTACAGTGAACAGGGATCCATGGTGATAGTGAAAAGGGATCCATGGTGGTACAGTGAACAGGGAGCTGTAGTGGTACATTGACCAAGGATCCGTGGCGGTACAGTGACCAGGGATCCATGGCGGTACAGTGACCAGGGATCCATGGTGGTAAAGTGAACAGGGATCCATGATGGTACAGTGACCAGGGATCCATGGCGGTACAGTGACCAGGGATCCATGGTGGTAAAGTGAACAGGGAGCCGTGGTGGTACAGTGAACAGGGAGCCGTGGTGGTACAGTGACCAGTGATCTGTGGTGGTATAGTGACCAGGGATCCATGGCGGTACAGTGACCAGGGATCCGTGGTGGTAAAGTGAACAGGGAGCTGTGGTGATAGTGAACAGGGAGCTGTGGTAGTACAGTGAACAGGGAGCTGTGGTGGTACAGTGACCAGTGATCTGTGGTGGTATAGTGACCAGGGATCCATGGCGGTACAGTGACCAGGGAGCTGTGGTAGTACAGTGAACAGGGAGCCGTGGCGGTACAGTGACCAGGGATCCGTGGTGGTAAAGTGAACAGGGAGCCGTGGTGATAGTGAACAGAGAGCTGTGGTAGTACAGTGAACAGGGAGCTATGGTGGTAGTGACCAGGGATCCATGGTGGTACAGTGAACAGGGAGCTGTGGTGATACAGTGAACAGGGAACTATGGTGATAGTGAACAAGAAGCTGTGGTCGTACAGTGAACAGGGAGCTGTGGTGATAGTGAACAGGGAGCCTTGGTGGTACAGTGAACAGGGAGCTGTGGTGGTACAGTGAACAGGGAGCCTTGGTGGTACAGTGAACAGGGAGCTGTGGTGGTACAGTGAACAGGGAGCTGTGGTGGTACAGTGAACAGGGAGCTGTGGTGGTACAGTGAACAGGGAGCTGTGGTGGTACAGTGAACAGGGAGGTGTGGTGGTACAGTGAACAGGGAGCTGTGGTGGTACAGTGAACAGGGAGCTGTGGTGGTACAGTGAACAGGGAGCTGTGGTGATACAGTGAACAGGGAGCTGTGGTGGTACAGTGAACAGGGAGCTGTGATGGTACAGTGGCCAGGGAGCTGTGGTGGTACAGTGTTCTGCGTTATCTGGTCAACCCAGCCTAAAATGAGTATCAGGAAGATTACTGAAAATAAAAGGTGCCAGCGTAATACGGACTATATCATCTATTGAGTGTCGATAGGTCTATAAATAATAGGGCTAGCATCATGTACCCAATATGGTTTACAACGTGGAAAGGGACCTTTCCTTTTGTTTACTTTTGTACACAGTGAAAATTATTAACCTATTCTCAAACTCATACTCACCTGCCAGCCATTCTCAATCCTCTGTGTAAATATGCCATAATCATAACGTATGCCATAGCCATAGGCAGCTAAACCCAGTGTAGCCATGGAGTCCAGGAAGCAGGCCGCCAGCCGACCTAATCCACCATTGCCCAGACCTGCATCTAGCTCCATCTCCTCCAGCTCTTCAATATCCAAGCCAAGCTTGACATGGGCAGAGCAATATGAAGAGAGGAACAGATGCAATCATTAGACTTCAAACATGAGCAGCAACACCAGACACTGATTACATACACAACAAAGAACACATGACACATGGTTAGGATTCACGGAAAAGAACAATCATGTATTACCATGGACATCTTCCATTTGCTTGAAATTCATTATCTATACCTACAATATTTTCTCTTGTATAATCTTCACTGTCTTTTAGTTTTAGTTCACCAAGTGGTCCATAGAGTTTACCTTCCACTGTTCTTTCTTTCACCTAGATATGTCGATCAGCATTTACAATCACAGCTTCTTCTTCTTCAACGATCAACGATGCTTGACATTGACATCTATCCTGGTATGAGTCACAAACAGTATGGTTCACTTGAAGTCTTCACCAACATCCCAGCGTTTGTCTTGGAGGGTCACTCCTGTAGGCCAGATTTCCTCTCTCTTATCAGCAAAGACAAGGTGGTCTTGAAGGGCATACTCAGGAGTTTGTTTTATTGCTGCCAGATGCAAGTGGTAGATCCATGAGACCCATTTGGTAGAGATATTGCTCTGAGTCTGCAATGTCCTGTTCTGGTCACTGTAGATTCAGAGCGCACCTCCGACAGACACTGAAGATCTTGTTCATCTTTTTCAAATCAGTTCTTTTCCATCTGCAAATCTTAAACTGTTGATATTATGCCCTTTGATGGCAAACTCTCTCAATCCTAGGATCACTTCTGGCGCTTTGCCATCTTGACTGATGACAGTTTGTTACGTTGTGCTTCAAACAAGGGATAATAACTACAACCCGTGGCGGGGACCAGGGATGGGGTTATACCTCTCCATAGCACAAAACCTGGGCTGAATTGTAATGTCCATGTGTTGCCCATGCAGCATGATCCTTCTCAACCTGCCTAGTTTACTTCAGAGAATACATCTGGAACAAGACAAGCTACAGAAGCTGCTGGATCAGCAAAACAATGCTCTAGCTGTCCAACTGTCAGAGCTTTGATCCTAAACCAGTTACTGACCATGGCTTAGGGCCTGGTCTGCGCTGCCATGACACTTAGTTTTTATGTTGTATTTCAGTACACCAGGATAAGGCTTGTACCCTTCAAATTGCAATCCTCTATCCAAAGCCATTGGCACAATGTAGTATGTTGGGTTTGGTGAGTGTCACCCAACATTCGGCGCTAACAGAAAGCAGGTAGTACCGTCCACTGGTTTACGGTAGCTCAGTCATATCTGACTAAGACCAGACTCATAACTAAGATCATAGGATCAGTATCAGACAAAGTGATGAGGTAACTCAAAGAATAGAAAATAGGACAGTAACACTAACAACCTTACAACAAAAGTAACTCACCTGATACATGGCTTCATCACAGGAGCTTTGAATACCCAGGTTCACCATTGTGTTGGACAATGTACGGCCCATGTAGAACTCCAAGGACAAATAGTACACCCTCTAGAAATATAAGAGCAAGGGGAACCTCAAATACCCACAATTATCCTAGGATTTACAACTTACAGTATCCTGTATCACCTGTGATTGTTTACAATGATAACTGGAAAATGATTCAATTATCATTTACACTGAAGAGGTCAGCATGGCTAAATGTATCAGAGCCCTTGCTCTTAAACTTCCAGTGTGCTGATGCCGAGATAATTTTCTTCTGCGTTCATCCAGAGTGTTTTTACAGACATAATAGCATTGTGCCTGTTTACAGCAGAGCTGCTATACTTGTGCCTTTCGGCTGATACATCTGACTTCTGCGGGCATTTGTTGACTGGGTTAACCTTCCCGTGACCATGCCAAGGTAATGAGTTCAACCCCTATACCAGTCAGTTGGACTAAAATGTTGACTTCTCATACTTGACTTGGGGACGTAAATTACAAGTACCTCAGAAATCGGAGTGGATTCGCCTGATGGCGAGGGACACTGGTAATAGATAAAGCTAATCCACATGCGCCGGCTTCCTGGCCTAGAGGTTAGCGACTTTTCTCCGTAATCTCATACACTCTCATAAGTAATGTGACGACGGTGAGAATCAGCAGTGGTTCGAATCGCGTGGGTAACTTACAGGGTATGTGAGCCAGCCACTCAGAAAGCAATGGCAAACTACTGAGCGTAATCTTGCCAAGAAATCAATAATCAGCTGAAAGATGCTGATGTTGACAGCAATGTCCTGTAAAGGATATGCAAAACATTTAATTTAAACCACATGCAATAATCAGTCCAGTGCACTAGAAGTAGTAGCACTTAAGGCGAGTGAACGCCAAATTTAAAAAAAAGACACTGACACAAGTCCAGAAACAAAATATGTAGTGTTATATGAGTTTTCTCAGAATTCATGACAGTACAGTGGCCTTAGCTACCAACTCAGTAGTCAAGAGTGAATTTTAACTGACCAATGCAGCTCTGGGAGAGCCATGGTCAAGTCACGGTCAGCACCACAGACCCAAATGATGTGAAAAAGGGTGCTCTGGCGGGTTGTGGTACTGCAGTGGTTAGCACACCTGTCTGCTGGCCCAGTGCTCATGTGTTTGAATTCCTCTCGAGACAGAGATCTTTGACAATTGTCCTGTGCTCCCAGGTTGAGCCAGCCTAAAACAGGCATCAGGACATGCTCTGGGAAGTAGACATGGCCGGCGTGACACTGACCAGCTCACCTATCGCGTGCCCATTCATCTATAAACAATATTCGGCCACCACCATATACCCAATATTCCTCATGGTATGGGACAGGATCCATTTTTATAATGCAGTCCTGGGGTTGATCCACTCTCGTAACATGGGTACCACGTTTACCTGGGAATGTCAGATGTTACGGGAGTCTCCGTGGTGGTGTGGTCAAGCCATCTCTCTCGCGCTCTGAAGGTCATGGGTTTTATTCTGGGCTACGTCTTTTGGTTTACGAGTGCAATTTTCTCAGAGACTCCTGGGGGTCATCGCTGGAGATACGGAGCTCGTGCTTTGTGTGACGCTTTCAGCAGGCCACCCTGTGTGAAGAGACTGAACCATATGGGGTAAAACCCGGGGCAATGAAGTCGAACCTCTCGACTTTTAAGACTTTTTTAAACAACAAAATACTCCTCATGAGTTATTCTTACTTCTTATGTGTTGTCATGATTACAGTAATATGTGATATAAGGTGTTTGTTCACAATCAGTAAAGTTACAGTGATTTAAGTTTCAAAAATTATTAACTTAATTGTTAGGAATCATGTTAATAAGTAAGCTAAAAAAGGGGGGGGGGGGCTGTGTGGTCTCAAGGTATGGTGTCCACCTTGAGTGCTGGAGGTCCCGGGTTCAATCCCTGGTGAGGACCGGGATTTTTTCTCGTGGACTTCTAGTAATAAAATTTCCCCTGGTCTATGGGTAGTGAGATCGGACGCCCGTGTGTATTGTTGAGCACGTAAAAAATCCCTAGGCAGTTGGAAATCGAAAAAGAGTAGCCTAACGGCGCTGCCGGGCAAAATTTTGAGTTTAGAATCTACCCAAAGTACTTCAGGATCCTCGCCGGTGCTACGTAGTTCGTGCACTGAGCTGAGTTTCTCCAGACTCAGGTTTGAGTTAGGAGGAGAACGGAGCACTTATGGGTTACACCCGTGTGCCATGATGTAGATCCATCGACTAAACTAAACTAACTAAAGTTAATAAGTAAGCATTGTCCTATTTATTCCTATTAAATGACACTATTTACCCACAAACATATCTCGTCTTAGAATTGGTGCAGAGACTTGAATGAGGTATCAGATTGCATTTTTCAAGAGCTTTCAAAACTTAAATTTAAAAAACACACACACACACACACAAAATTCAGAAAAATTTACTGAAATACCTATGATAGTAGCTACTTACAAACATAATCCTGCCACTTCTTAGACTGAACCTAGATAAGTAAATGCACTATCAATTGTAAATCTATAAATGTATCTACCACCAACTACAACTGATGTATCTAACTACCACCAACTACAACTGATGACGGAACGTTTGTTTAGTTGAGCTAGTAAAGAACTAAAGATGCCTCCACCTGAAAATTCTGGTCAAATTAATCAAAAGTAGCCATCCGTTTACAATTTGAAATAATCAAAACACCCACCTTGGGATCAATTTCATAGTAGTACTGCTGAGTTCGGATCCAGCGGGACACCAAATGATCGCGAACAGTGTAAGCTAGCGAGAAGTAGTAGTCCTGTACCGTGGCCACATTCCGGTCTTTGACAAGAGTGTAATGGAGATGCCTGTTGAACGATTTCTTGATGGTTGCAACGTTTTCTACAGGCGCGATTCCCCTTATACTGATCTGTTTATGTCTCTCGCTTTCTGTCATCTTGCCTTACCTTGAGGTTTTGTGGAAGAATGACCAAACTTGTGTGTAGATAAGGTCTCAAGCGTTGTTTTTAATGGAGACCGCGGCAGATCTGTGGACTTTTGCAGCAACCCATGGATGCAACCTTGGCAGTCAAGGTCGCTTAGCCACACTGGCTATTGCCGATTAGGATTCTCATTTAAACATTCTTCGCCTCCTCCTCTCACTTCATCTGCCCTTCCTCCAATTATTACTGCTACTACTATTACAACAGCAACAAACGCTACTACTACTACTACTACTACTACTACTACTACTACTACTACTACTACTACTACTACTACTACTACTACTACTACTGCTGCTGCTGCTGCTACTACTATTACTACTACTATTACTACTAATATTACTACTACTACGATTGCTGCTGCTGCTTCTGCTGTTGTTGCTGCTGCTGCTGCTGCTGCTGCTGCTGCTACTACTACTACTACTACTACTACTACTACTACTACTACTACTACTACTACTACTACTACTACTACACTTGCTGCTGCTGCTGCTTCTGTTTCTGCTTCTGCTGTTTCTGCTGCTGATGCTGCTGCTGCTGCTGCTGTTGTGAATTTGAAATGTAACATAACAACAACAAAAAAGAAGGTAACAGGAAGAAGGTTAGAAAGAGGAAAGTCGTGCATGGGTCAAGCCGAAGACATTCTTCAACAGGTGTGTTCACTGGAGTACTTAGAACCTGGCGAGGAGTGGGTACAAGTGCCAACAGATTTCTGTACGTCCTTTTCAGTTTGCATCCAACTAGACAGAAAATGCAGACAAGAAAATCCGGCTGCTGTGGAGGCTGAAGTACGGCATGTTTCCTTGGTGACTCAAAGAGTATGTTAAGGAAGATAGAGATGGGGTGGGTCCGAAGACAATGGTTGTTGTCTCTGCAGCGGTCACGGCTGGCAAAGATTAGTTTCATTTTCGAGTCAAGGCGTGTGGGTGTCGAAGGAAACGAGCAGGCCGACAGGCTTGCAGGTAAAGCTAATGTGGAGGGCGGACGAGTCATGGACCAGGCTTATATACTGAAAGCTCTACGAGAAGTAAGTCGTCTGTGAGAACCAAGTGATGACTGTGAATCTACATCCATGGTCAGAATGCGAGAATAGCAAGTTAAAAGAGGCGTAGCCAAATAAAAACACTACGCAGGAAGCCAAAGAAGATTAATAAACCAATACAGAACTGGTGTCGTTAGCCGCTACATGCTGCGGGATTTACTGAGGAGGTGATCTGTGCCCTTTTGGACTAAATGGTTCGATGTGCAATGAGGATGATCTGTCGACTAACTAACTAACTAACTAACTAACTAACTAACTAACTAACTAACTAACTAACTAACTAATTAACTAACTAGCTAGCTAGCTAACTAACTAACTAATTATTTAAAAAAAGTAAGAATGATGAAATATCAGTTTTACAGTAACACAGTCACACAAACATGAAAGACATTGCGGCGACAGCCTTCATCAGCAAACGGCCTTTCTTTCTTCTACTTCTGTTTCGTTCACATTCTGACGTCAGTATGACTTCATCCAAAGAAAGCTGCAGTCAACTGAAGCTTGTTGACATCTCCATAAGTTTGTCCTCAAACAGAGTGGGTGAGGGTTAAAACAAAACTGTTCTGCATAGGTCGGGCACTCCAGCGACAAACATTTAACTGTCGTTTTACCAGTTCCACGGGCACGTTCATCAATGTCCCATATCTTTAATTTATTGCATTCGAGTTCTAGTAGAACCCATACTGAATGGATGTGAAACACAGACAAGCCGGGAAACATCTAATGACAGCAGGTTAGCATAGTCGAATGGATAAGAACGTGTTCTTAAACATCCGGTATGCTGATGCCGCGGTAAGGGGTTCAACCCCTACACCGGACAGTTGGACTAAATAAAATTTGACCTATCGTCCTGGATTTCGGGACGCAAATTACAAGTACCCCTGAAGTTGGAGTGGGTTCGCCTGATGGCGAGGGACACTGTTAATAGGGAAAGCTAATCCACACACAAAATTCAGTCCAGCACAACTACAAATAGTGTGTATGGACTACGCTTGAGTTCAAAGCGAGAGAGCGCAAAACAACAGATTTAAAAAATCTAATGACAGTTTCTTCTTCTGTGATGGTCTTTTGCGTCTATCACAGCATGAGTCTCATTTACAAGGTGTTGCACAGCATCAAATTGTAGTGCGTAGATGTTCGCTTTATAGTCCCGTGCCAATTGGGCCGACACCAACAGTTGGGGTTTCTTTTCTGGATTTCTCCTCCTATAGGCAGATTGCCTTCCCGGGCTTGTGGGTTCTGCCTGCCTACATCTTCTGTCGTGCTTTGTTACCGTAGCCTTTGTTCTGACATGAACTTCCACAACTAATGACAGTGGAAATGTGGTTTCTGAGAAAAATGCACAGAATACCAATGAACGAACAGAAAAACAAATAAGCAAGACATACAAGAAACAAATGAGCCCCATATTTTGATTAAACAAATTAGATGTAGATAGTCACGATTTTCTGGGCATGAAATGAGGAGGAATACACTGGAAAACTATGAGAAAAGAGCAGGGGGGATGCAGTATGGACAAGAGTTGAGTTAAGAACTGACATCACTGCACTCAGGACATTCCCATACGTGCTACGTCCCCCCAGTTCAACAGCCAGTGAAGAGTCACACTACTAATCGTTCCCACGGCCATCTGATCCAACGTTCTCCTGGTCTTTCCTCTCAGTCCCGAGACCCTTGCCGACCCCCCGCAATACCACCCCCTCTACACACGGGCTCTCAGTCTGCTCCTCCGCCCCCTCCACACCCGGTCCCACAAGCGCCTGACCACCCCTCCCCCTTGTCCACAGGCAATCCATCACCAAGAGGCGCACTGCCCACCAGCCCATCAGGCCGGGACAAGAACACAGACCTTTTCCCTTTTCTGTAGCTATGGTGATCGTGTGAGAAGTCGATCGTATAGCCTTTTAATTCTTGCCTTTCAGTAAGTCACAGTAACACTTGTCCACAATAATTAGTTAAAGTAAAAAAAAAAAAGAGTATTAGACTATTTTTTTTTTTTTTTTTGCGTATCCTTTTACAGAACTTAGCTGTCAACAGCAGCATCTTTCAGCTGTCTGTTGATCTCTTGGCAAGATTACGCTCAGTAGTTTGCCATTGCTTTCTGAGCGGCCGGCTCAGTATCCGCAAGTCACGAGCGGGGGTCGAACCACCTCAGTTCTCGCTCCGCTGCGAGACTCTGCGTGATAAACGGGATTACAGAGAGAAAGTGTTGTAACCCCACAGCCAGAGAGACCGGCATTAGACTATTAGTGTGGGTTAATTCACTGGCGACTGGCCGAGAGGCTAGAACGCCGGACTCTCATTCGGGAGACCCGGGTTCGATCCCTCGGTAAGTTGTGGGATTTTTTTCTGTCGGGGGCAAAAAGAAAATCCTAACCTGCACAGTTCGCTGTGACTGCACTAGCCAGGCGGCCTTAACCCCTCAGGCTCAAAGACCCCTCTGCCATACACCGTAAGGTACTATTGGCAGTAAATGAGTTTTTTATTCCGACTTCTAAGTTTGTTTCTCTTTCTGTGCAAGGGATGGCTACTTTTTAATGAACTAGATTAGGGGAGATCATTCCCAGGCAATTAATGTTGTAAACATGGCTTCTACTTCTACCACACGAGTGCCCAAACAGAAGAAGAAGAAATCGCCAGGACAAAAGAACATGCACAAACATATTTCAGATGACACTAACGGCAAAGATGACAATGAGACAGTTATTGAGGATCTCATGACTCCTGTAAGATTTGTGATTATTTTATGTTTGTAGTCAGTAATATAGCCGGCTTCCTGGCCTAGAGTAGAGGTTAGCGACTTTTCTTCTTATATAATAATCTCGTATACGTTATACTCTCGTAAGTAACGTGACGACGGTGAGAATCAGCAGTGGTTCGAATCGCGTCGGTAACTTACGGGGTATGTGAGCCAGCCGCTCAGAAAGCAACGGCAAATTACTGAGCGTAATCTTGCCAAGAAATCAACAATCAGCTGAAAGATGCTGTTGACTTAGCGAGTCCCATCATCAAATTAATTTTGAGTATTTACAAATGAGAGTACGACAGTAGATAGGCCTTGAAATTCAAAATCTAATGGTACCTCAATGATGCCTGTATGTCTCTTATAAGTGAAGATATTCACATCTTTGTGAAGGTGAGACGAGTTGCGATTTTTCATACTATTCATCCGTAAGTGGAGCTGGTGTCAGTGCGTCTATGTGTGCGAGATTGTCTCAAACGGTCATATGAAAACTGACTTTGAACATATGTTCCGTCATGTTAAATGATTACAAAATAGTACAAGTATACAAATAAATTAATAATCTTTAAACTTGTTTTCTATTTAACTTTAGTAGGTCAAATCGCACTTTCTGTGTTGAAAAGTGTAGCGCAATCAATATGCGGCGGACGTCATGACCCGTGGATTTCCAATATTCACAAAGTCATATCTTCGCAGAAAATCTGTTTTTCAACCACAATTCGAGCAAGTTTAGCGATGAAACTTTGCTGATTCAGGGGTGATATTTTATACGGCAATTAAAATTCACATTCAACAAAGATATCTATTGGATTCATCGATTCCGATACGCGATAATTCCGCTGCTTGCTTCCCGGCAGTCGGCAGCTTGCACAGATCCATAGAGCACACTTTATTCACAAACTTCCAGTTTCTTAGTTCTATATAATATTTTAGTTCGTAATGTTTAATAGTTTCTATTATATCACATAATAATTTTGTGAAAAATTTAAAAAAAAAAAAAAAGGCCCATCCGGGAAGAGAACCCCGGTCTCCCGCGTGACAGGCGGAATGCTTACGACTTACGCTAACGAGTATACAACGTTTGTTCTGCTAAGATATTTATATAGTCAAGCCGCCGTTTTGGGTTTTATGATCGTAACATTTTCGCCTGTTTTTCAACCACAATTAAAGCAAGTTAGCGATGAAACTTTCCAACTTCTGTAAAATTTAATACAGAATTCGAAGATCCATCTACAATTGATGGTTTTCTATTGAAAGCGCCAGAAAAAATTATTTACGGTTCAGTGTGCCGTTGACATCTTTCTCCGCGTGCGAGGCTGGTCTCAACCAACGGGTCATAGGCGGATTATGAAAACTGACTTCAAAAATATGTTCCGTCATGTTAATTGATTAAAAGATAGTACAAGTATACAAATAAATTATTAATAATCTTTCAACTTGTGTTCTCTTTAACTTTAGTAGGTCAAATTGCACGTTTTGAGTGTTGAAAAGTGAAAGTGTACGTGCCATAGCGATTGATATGCGCAGTCGCCATGGCACATGGCCATGTGTTTACCCATTTACAAAGGCACGCTTCGCCGAAAATGTTGTTTCATCCACAATTAAAAGCTATTAAGTAGAATTAAAATTTCCAGATATATTTAAAATTGTAGGCAAAGTTCAAAAATACATCTATAATTGATTTAATTCGATTGAGAACGCCAGAATTGTGTTACAAAGTGCACATGCACGTTTGATCAATATGCGCAAAGAACAAAAACACAGCATCGCAGAAAAGTTGTTTCATGCACAATTCAAAGCTATTAAATAGAATTAAACTTTCCAGATATATTTAAAATTGTATGCAGAATTCAAAACTACATCTATAATTGATTTAATCCTATAAGGAACACCAAAATAAAATTAATTACGGTAAGTATGAAATATAATGTTATTTATATAAAAGGTCACGATGATTTCAACCAATCGGTGTGCACGGAATATTAGGCATACCTTTCCTGGAAAACCCCGGATGACGTATGTTATTGTCACGTGAGATTTGAATGAATTAATGACGTGAGTCATGGCTATATGACTCCGTATATGATTTCGGTTTTCATTTCCGGTCGCTGCATGATGGAACTCGCTACTGATGTTGACAGCAATGTCCTGTAAAGGATATGCAAACATATAGTCAGTAATATATAGTTTAATTAGACAAGTTTACTAGTTAGCAGAGTTTATTACACAAGTTTAACCCTTTTAGGACGGAACAACATTGGGCCAAATTTAGCTTTCCCTCTGAAGAAGACTGAGTCATTTTTTTGGAGTACAGAAATGACTGAAGTGACAATTTTGAAAATTCCAAAAAAAAAATATTAGAATGCAAATTTTGTGACCTCATTTGTATTTTGTGAAAAATAAAATATTTCATACCACTGTGTATGAATTGGTACTAAATATTATTTAAAAAATGGTACTCATCTAAAATTTCCTCATTGAATACCTACACCACTTTTGAATAATTTTAAACACTTATGGTTAAAAAAAACAACCATGAGTCCCTTTTGACATTTGTAATAGTTGGGCTATCACCTGGTGACATGTGTTTTGGTCCGGACATCGCCATGAATGGATATAGATGAACATGATCCTCTTCCCAATACACAAAACCATGGGGACACGAGGTCGAAATCCTTATGGGCACTTTCTGTATCACTACAGTCATTATCTGACAGTCCTGAACTGTCAAAATAGCTACTATCAGAGCTAGTCAATGCTAGCATGTCTTCGGGTTCAAAGCTGGCCATTTTAAAAATAAAAAATCCACGAAAAACTGGGTTACTTCGCAAAGAAAGCACAAAATAATATCCACTTGTTTGAATCATGCTAACCAAACAGCCATTTGCAAGCTAAAATGGCTGAAGATTGCAAGGAAGCATTTGATTGGTCTGTACTATTAAAAGCAAACCAATCAAAGCAGTTCTTACAAGCGCGGTCAATAAAATCGGCCGTCCGTCGTTTTCAATAGTCATGTGACGTAACGAGATGGCCGATTGTTCGGTCCGGTCGGAGTAAAAGGGTTAAAAGTTAGTGTGAACGTGGGGTGTAGAGGCGTAGGCATGTGGAAGAGAGAGAGAGAGTGTGAACGGATCCCTTCAGTTGAATAATAGTGTGTCTTCAGTGAAGGGGTTACGGACGCAGTTCATAATCCCGCATATCGCGTTCGAAACACAGTTGCGTTGGTTTTTTATGAAATGGTATGGGTGCCGGTCGTTCAGAAGGCAAATATTTAAATTTAAAAAAAAATGCTGGGGTTGACTGCTGCGTCCGTAAAGGATATGCAACTAACTAACAGTGAACAACTTTTGATAATAAATTAAGCATTTGATCCAGTTGTATGAAGTGAACCTGCAGAATTAGGAATGATATTTATTTTTAATGATGAAATTCACAATTTAATACCATATAGCGCCATTGTCATTCTGTTTGAATTTGTGCATCACAAATTTATAAAAATGAGCCGTACATAAAAAAAGATTTTCATTCAGCCAGGTAACTCCATCCCTTCTAATATTTTGTTTTTATTAAAAATCTTGAGTTTAGTTTAGTCGATGGATCAACATCACAGCACACAGGTGTAACCCATAAGTGCTCCATTCTAATCCTAACTCAAGCCTGAGTCTAAAGAATCTCAGATCAGTGCATGAACTCCATAGCACCGGCGAGGATCCTGAAATACTTTGGGTAGAATTTTAACTCAAAATTTTGCCCCGGCAGCGCTGTTAGGCTACTCTTTTTTGATTTCCAACTGCCAAGGGATGTTTTACATGCGCAACAATACACACAGGCATTCGATCTTACTACCCAGAAATTTTGTTACTAGAAGTCCATGTGAAAAAAATCCTGGCCCTCACTCTCCGATCTTATTCTCCGTTATCTGATATCTTCATATAGTAGACGTTGCTCAGCTGTTTAAGCCTTGCTTCTTCTTCTTCTTTCGTTCGCCTGAAATATGTTTATAACTGCAATGTTGTCTCTTGTATGTATCTAACAGTCTTTTTTAGTTCACTCAGCGGTCCGTAGAGTTTATCTTCCACTGTTGTCTCTCTAGGCTTCATTTCATTATTCATTGTGATTGTCCAGCATTTGTATACATTCAGAACAACAGGCACACAACTTTGCAGTAGTAAAATATATATATAAAAGGTTATACAGGGGCTAGCACACTTGCCTTGGTCTGGATGTAATTGATTTGAATCCCCATCAAAGTCTAGAATTTATTCACTGACCCAGGTTCACAGGGCAACCCAGCCAAAAAATAGATGCTAGGAAATTTCCTAGGAAGTAGGTATATTGACAACATCACCCATTGATTGCTGATTGGTCGAAAAATATATAGCACTGTATGCCGAACACACCTCATTCATGAAAAGGTGTTACGTTACGTATATAAGGCATATTAGAATTGGTACTTTTTTTGGAAACTACCATGTAATAACATTTAATGATGAGCTGTTCTCCACCACTGTTTGTAATGAAAACCTATCTGTGTGTAATGAAAACCTATCTGTGCATAATGAAAACCTATCTGTGTGTAATGAAAACCTATCTGTGTGTAATGGAAACTTATCTGTTGTAATATTTTTGTTAATAGATGAATCCTGTGTTGGCTTAAATACATATCACTCAATATGTTATATATTTCAGCCAAAATAATTCATCTCTTAATTCATCAAATTTAATTCTGTAAAATGTGCCTGGTGAAATCCAGTGAAATATGACAGGCAGTAAATTGTGCAATCCATTGGTTTTGTTATCTTTTGTGTTGTAATTTACAACAGGAAAACATGTCTGTGAATATGTCTCATATTTGTGTCATGTTTGGTGGTGTTGTGCAGGAGGACAAGGTGCTGCTGAAGGATGTTCATGACGAAGAAGAGGTTTCAGATCTTGAAATTGATGCCAGCGGAAATGATGTTTCAGAATCTGAGGTGAGATTTTGTCTGCCTTTCTGGTTTCTTGTCTTCTGCTCTGATGTGTAGAGGACTATACAAGCTTTTCGTGAGGTAGAAGATTTTCTTATCATGTAGCACGCCCATAGTAGAATATTGCTCTTATCATAGTTCACTGCATAAACTCTTGATCCTTTGCCAGCTCTTGGACCTGTCTTTCCTGGTTTCTTTTCTTCTACTCTGAAATGTAGAGGACAATGCAACCTCCTCATCATCTCGACATGAAGCAAGTTTTCTCATCATCTCACCATGTGGCAAGTATTTTGCAATGCCACTTTTACCATAGTCCACTAAGACTCTTGATCATTCACCAGCCCCCTTTCCTCCTGCACTTGAATGCTCAAGGTGTCTTGAAATTGTATCTGCCATCAGCTGCTGTCTCATAATATAACCATACAGCCTTATATGTTAGGCATAAAGTGTCTTGACTGGTTGAACAACGGTTCATGGAGAAACCAAGCTCTGGACACACACCCGCTATGGTATTGAAGCCATCAGTGTTGATAATAAAGGCAGGATACCTGGCTTACAGAGAGCACTTTGGAAAGACTATCATGGGAGACAGGTTCTGTACAGGACAAGCCATTAGATGAGGTTGGGTCTTGATGTCAAACATGAAAAGTTCACAGTTCAACATCATCATGTGCCATGCCAGCTGGTGTGGCATTCATGGCTCTCCACAGATCTTGGTCTTTGGTGTTCTGGATCAACTCTATTGATGATATTCCTCCATGCCACCATCTCAGTTCCTCTAGCATCATTACTCTTAGTTTGCTTATGCCTTGCCCCCATTGATTTTTCCAGTTCTCACAATGTTCTCCAATGCCTCTTTTGTCGTCACATGACTAAAGATAGCTGTTTGTCTCTTTCTTATAGTTGTATATAATGTTCTAGTTTCATTAGCCTCTTTCAGGCAAAGTTCACAGTTGGTTTGTATTATCAGCAGACAATAAAACTATTTTACCCTGCTTTGGTGCCACCAGATGATTGATCTTCTGATACCCCTTTTTAACCCCCAATGATGCTTTGGGCCCTCCTCGGCCCGTCTAACTTTGTGTGTTACTTGTGGTCCCACAGTGTCTTTTCCACATTACACACCCCTGCCTCTAACTCTCTTCTCAATGTGGATGTTGTTCTCACTGCATGTCTATTGTCTTGGGGGTTGAAGATCTATTGCATGTTTATTGTGTGCATTTGGTAAGGAAATTGTTCACTTCTAGTAGCTGTAAATTTATGCCAGGGTTTAGTTCTTTTGAGGCAGCTGTTAAAGTTTATAACATTCAGTGGCAAATTGTGACATTAAATAAGGGTCACGTAAACTGTATCTGCTCTTAAACTTCTGGTGTACTGATGCCAAGGTAGCGGGTTCAACGCCTGCATAGGTTGACTAAAATGTTGACTTGGGGATGTAAATTACAAGTACCTCAGAAATCATTGAGTGGGTTCACCTTATGGTGAGGGACACTGATAATAAGGCAAGCTCATCTACACGCAAACATCAGTCCAGCTCAGAAGTAGAAGGACATGTATGGACTACACCTCTGTTCAAAGCAAGTGGAAGCACACAATTTAAGTGGGGGTGTTGCTGAAGTATTAGTTGTCTATGTTATGTCCGTGGAAAATACTTGCTGCAGGCATGATCTTATGTTGAATGTCCTGGTTATTAGGTTGGCTTTTTGTGCAGAAAGTGTATAGCATTCATTCCTTGGATTTCTCCCTCTTTAATTAAGAATTTAGAAAAATGGTTGCGGATTGATATTGCATCCTGTTTAGTTTATGTTATATCCCCCCATGCAACCACATTGTCAACTTCTGGCAGTGTAGTGGATTCTTAGGGGCTGCTGTGGCGTAGTGGATAGTGCACTGGCCTGTAAAGACAATGGTCCAGGTTCAGTCCCCAGCAAAAGCAGGACAAATACAACCCTGGGGTTGACCAAGCCTCATTAAAAATTGCTTAAAGTGAGTTGCACCTCCTTTACAGAATTTCCCCCACTCATGCCATTGTATGAGAACCAGCACTAGGCAGTCTGCTTCCAAATTGCTGGCTGGCGTTGTGGCAAAGGAGTTAGGATGCATTTTGTGCATTCCGCGTTCGAAACACAGGAAGGTATTTTGGAAGCAGATCGTCTAGTGCTGGTTTTCATATAATGGTATGAGTGGCAGTCATTCCGAAAGCAATGGCAAACTACTGAACGTAAACTTGCCTAGAAATCACAAACAGCCAAAAAAATACTGGGGTTGACTGCGACTTCTTGTGAAAGGAATGGAACTAAAAATTAGTAGCTATTTTTAGAATTTTCTGGGAAGGAAAAGAAATGAAGGAAACTGACCACCCCACTTCATGTGTTGTGGCCTAGAATATGTGAAGCCTAGAAAATGTGAAGCCTAGAATATGTGAAGGCCTAACAGTTTATACCCCAACGACAGTATCTGCTTTGAGACTTTGAGTTAGTAACCTTGGAGATTTGTGTGTGTGTTCATTCACTCGCTTTGTACTCAAGCGTAGTCCATACATACGCTGCTGCTTCTAGTGCACAGTACTGATGTTTGCATGTGGATTAGCTTTCCCTATTACAAGTATCCCTCGCCATCAGGCGGACCCTCTCTGACTTCAGAGGTGCTTGTATTTATGTCCTTAAGTCAGTGTCAAGAAGTCAACATTTTATTTTAGTCCTACTGTTGTAGGGGTTGAACTCATAACCTCGGCATTAGCACACCAAAAGTTTAAGAGCGGGTGTTCTTATCCATTCAGCCACGCTGACTTACAGCCTAGGAGGGGACTAAAGCAGCTTGTGTGTGATGTGTGAAACTATAGTGTGCTTGCAGTGGTTTCATAAGCATGAGAAGAGTGTCTGCACGAGGGTGCATGTTGGGGTATGATGATGATGAACTGGTTATTGACTCTAACATCCACCATTTGAAACTGGATAATTGTGGTTCTAAGGCCATTGGTATTGCCATGGGATTTTCTTTGAGAGATTTCAATAAACAGTTCTGTCATACCAGAGTTGTAATATGTTCATTTTGCTGCTATTTTCTGTATCTTTCAGATCTCCAGTTTTCTGAAGAAACTTGGAGTTGAAAAATACAGACCATTTCCAGCATCAACACCCGCAGAAAAACAGCAGAGCAAAAATGTGAAAAATAAAACCAATGCAGATACAAGAATAGATACTGAGAAATCCAAGAATGAGAAAACCAGCAAGAACACAAAGCAAGGCTCACAAAATCTGACTGCTGATCACACAAAGGAAAGCAATAGTGAAGCCATCAAAGCTAAATCTGTCGCAAACCCACAGGAGGTTCAGTCGGTGATGAAGTTCCTTCAGCTGAAGAAGACCAAAAAGCATTTACTTCTGAAGCCTGGGGAAATGTGGAGAGAAGAACAGGTATGACATTCTAGAAATGTAATGTTCATAATGTAGAATAGTGGTTTTAGGCATATCTGATTGGAGGTGTCTTGAAGAGATTAGAACGAGAAGCACTGTGGCAAAGGTTGCCTTGTGCAAGATGGAAATTATACTGACCAATGGTTTTTGTCCATCAAGAATGATGATGACCATTCATTTCAACCAGTGAGGCTTGAGAGTTTTGAGCCATGAGTTCTAAGATGGCTGGTACTGCCCATTTTGGCTTGAAATGTTCTTTGACAATGTGGGCTTCATGTTCCAGGAGGAGGAGGATCTCCTGCAGCTTTTTTGTCACCTTTTTTTTTCCACAGCTCTCGCAGTGCTTCGCAGGTGATTACACCCTTGCAAAATGATATACGCTGTCACCGCCTCACCGTTAGATATATTAGTTAGAGGGCTACAACTCCAGCCCAAGGGAGAGAACAGAGCCCGAGTAATCTAGAGCCTTCTAGAAGGACTGGCCAATAAGTCCAGGGTTCCGTGGACACTGATGTGGCCCGCCTATTGCGGGGTCCACGAGGAACTCGGACAGAGTTACCACCCGTGTCGGAATGGGACACGAGTGGACCGGCAGAGGACAGACGGACTTGAGAGAGGCAACAGGGCCTGCCTTTGAGGGACTCTATAGATATCAATAGATATATAGACATAGGCTAGATAGTTTGCTAGACTGTTAAATGATACTTATGTGTTTGATGTTCACTATTTGGGATTTGTAATATAGCGCGGGTCTGTTTACCCACTGCGCCAACGCATACTGTATATGTAAATACAATAAATATTCGATCTCATAACGAACAGATTTATTGTTGCCTGTATGAACCCAAGTTTGGTTACCTAGATACGAGCAAGACTATGACATACGCCATGAATTTTGGTCATTGGCAGCAGTCTCCCAAGTGTCATGATGAATTCTAAATGCTTTGATCCATGTCTTCAGGGTGTCTTTGAAGCGTTTTCTCTGGCCGCCTAGGGAGCATTTCCCACAAAGCAACTCACTATAAACAAATTTGCTTAGGGACTCTGTGATTTGGCGTGCGAGTCAGATGACCAGCCCAGCAAATCTGATTCTTCATTAGTAGAGTGTGGATACTGGGCATGGACGCTCTTTCTAAGACTTCAGTGTCTGGGATCTTGTCTTGCCATTTGATCTTCAGTAACTTCCTAAGGCAGACTGTATCTCATCTCAACTCATCAGGTTCCTCTTGTACCTTGCAGTGGCAAGGCGAAGCTTAAACAGCGGGAGAGTGCCCATTTATGGGCTTCATATATCAAGATTCCCATAGACTCTGTAATTCCCTCTGTCTAACGTTTGCATGGCCATCCTCTTCCTCTGCTTCCGTTTGGCCTGTACATCATTGCTTGTTGTGGTATACTGTTAGTTGGCTATCTAGTTATGTAGCCAAACCATTTAACCTGCTGTTGTGCAGACTGTGTGGAAGTGGTTTAATTTCCTAGCGTGCCGTTGATAAACAGTCCAGGTTTCACAAGCATATAGCAGTGTGGATAATACAATTGCTTTGTAGACTTTCAGCTTTGATTGCAGGCTTATTCTTCTGCGTTCACCCAGAGTTTTTTTTTTTCCGGATGTGATTGCGTTGTGTCTGTTTACAGAAAAGCTGTGTTCTTGCGCCATTAGGCTGACACATCTGACTTCTGCAGGCATTTGTTGACCGGGTTAACCATCCCTGGGGCAGGCTTATTCCATTTCTGTCTCAAACGTTTTTTGTAGTCTGCCAAAGGCCTTGCTGGCCTTGCAGATTCTTGCAATAACTTTGTTGTAAAATTGGGCAGCTTGTGACACAGTGCTGCCAAGATAGGTGAATTTGTCCACAACACAGTCTATGACCATTCACTTTGATATTTGGCTCGGTGTGACTTATCTCTGGAGCTGGCTGGTACATAACTACAGTATTCTCCAAGTGCTCATTGAGCCCAAAACTGGCACAGGCATACAAGAAAGCTGAAACATTGTGTTGCATGTCTGCCTCTGAGTTGGCATATAGAGCACAATCATCAGTAAGCAGGAGCTCTCTGGCGGTGTTGCTGTTAGTTTTGGTTTTAGCTTTCAGCCTTCTGAGATTGAACAACTTTCCATCCATGTGGTAGTTCATGTCTTCCAGTATCATCGTTTTTGAAGGCATTCGTCAGCGTAGCTGAGAAGTGTTGGTGCCAAGTCGCAGCCTTACTTCACTCCATTTGTTTGAGCGCACCCCAGCACTTTTTTGGCTGTGTGATTTCTTGGCAAGTGTACATTCAGTAGTTTGCCATTGCTTCTGAACGACTCGCAGCCAAACCAACGCAATGTGGTCTGTTTCCAAATAGCCCACAGCTGTGTTTCGAATACAGGATTATAAATTCTTCCAAAGGTTTCACAACCAACCAAGCCTGGCTTTCTCTTTTGTTGCTTTCATCATCATCATCAAGTACCATGCCGGCTGGCGTAGGCGTTCATGTCTCTCCACAGATCTCGGTCTTTGGTTTTCTGGATCAACTCTGCTGCTGATATTCCTCCATGCCACCGTCTTAATCCGTCCAGCATCATTTCTCTTGGTCTACCTCTCCCTCTCTTCCCCTCGATCTTTCCAGTTGTCACGATGTTCTCCAATGCCTCTTTTCTCATCACATGACCAAAGAAAGCTGTTTGTCTCTTTCTTATTGTTGTATATAATGTTCTAGTTTCATTAGCCTCTTTCAAGCAGTCGTTGTTAGTTACTTTGGCAGTCCAATGAATTCACAACATTCGTCTTAGGAACCACATCTCTGTTGCTTCCAAGTTCTTCCTAATTTGTTCATTTACATTCCACGATTCACTGCCATACAGCAATACAGGTTCTATATAGCATTTCAGCACTCTCTGCATTCAATGATAGTGACTTATTGCATAGGATACTTGTTGCTTTACATGTGTATATTCCAAAAGTGTCCGGTTTTTCTAATTTTGCTCGATTAGCTATTTATTTTAAATGAGAAATGTTTTCTCAGATATTGATTGGCACGCTTGTAACTAAAGGGAAAAAAATGAAATATCAGAGAATACTATTTCTTTTGCTATTTAAGTGGCATCAGGTGTTTATGCAATTTGTATTTCCCGTATTTTACAGGTTGATCAGTTGCCAGATGCACCGCCTGACGAGAAACTAACACATGAAGCAGAAAATCTGGCCCAGAGGCTTCTAGAGGATGAAGTTGCCCTATATTCTAAACGTGAGTAGACAGTAACTGTTGTGGAATGATAATGCAGTCATCTACTATGAAATGCATACAGGGTTAACCTCCCTGTGTTAGTGCCTTAGTTCATTGTACGTATATGTGTGCAAATTATGCGACGTAATAGCAAGATTGGGAGCTGAGGTAATAGCAAGATTGGGAGGTAAGGTAGTAGCAAGATTGGGCTCAGTAGAAATGGAGACCAGGAAATGTCACGGGAAGTGAAAGCGACCAGCACGATGCTGCCCCCCTCCCTCACCTGGTGCCACGTGGGTTATAGAAATCTGGGTCTAGAGACTGACAGCCAGTACACCTCCAGGCATTGAAAGGGGTCCTTGACTTCACTTAATAGCAAGATTGTAAGGTACTTCTTAATGCACAGTGGGAGCAAGTCGCCGCTGAATGTGTTGCATGGAGGGCAAAGATCAGAAATGGAATAAAGACAAAGGAGAAAATTATTGCAGATAAGTCACACACCAAGTGTGTGAGACGTAAGATGGTGCATGATGGTGGAAATGACCACGTGTTCACATGCACCCTCTGTGAACAAACATTTACAGCGCGAATTGGCTTTATCAGTCACATTCGCTACCGCCATAGGTAAAAGTTATTATGCCTTTTTAAAGCACAAACTATTGTCTGTCATGACGGCAAGGTGCCACTGAAAGAAGGTACTTCTGTACCCCAGGATAAAAGAGGAAAGACTACAGTTGTTTGAAAATGCATTCATAGTGTGTACAGCTGGTTTTGTATTTGAAGTCGGAAACAATTGCCGCAACTGGACCCTTTTCATGGTGGATGTTTATTACTTGTGTTTATTTCTCGGAGGCTCTTTGTGGTTGTTACTGAAGCTATGGAGTTTATGCTTTGTGCGATACTTTCGGTAGTCCTTGCGAAAAGAGACAGAATCATTTGGGATAAAACCCGGTGCAGTGAAGTCGATGCTGTTCCAGTGTAGACCCTACATATGTTGAATGTTGGATTCAGGGTTTTGCATGTGTGGCTTAGAGGTCGTGAACAAAGTCTCACAGCCCTGACATACCCAGTTCGATGTCAGCCACAGATGATTTGGAAGCAGATCACTTTGCGTTGATTTAAGAATTTATGAGCATTGGCAGTTCAGAAAACATTGACAAACTACTGGATGTAAAATTTCCTAGAAAATCACAAATGGCCAATTAATGCTGGGGTTGGTTGTGACATCCTGTAAAATGAAAGCTGCTAACTGAAACATAAACAATATACAATAACACAAAGTTATGCAGCTTTACAGAACAGAATTACGAACAATACAGGGACTTTGCAGCGACTAGCCTTCATCAGCAAACAAATACATACACAAAACACAACATATAATCATGGAGGAGACCCTCCAGTGACTACATTAAGGCATAAGGAACAGGGTGAGAAGAATACAAAGATGAGAATGATGAAGAGAAAATGAAAATAAAAAAAAAATTATTTGCTACATATCTCAGAATCCCAGGCTGTGATACTAGCCACCTTGCTACTCTTATATAGACAGTTTGAGAGTCTGTGGGTCATGGGGACCGGGGTAGGGGATGGTAACAGTTCAGTGAAGATCCCAAGTAACTGATTGGAGGAGGTGATACATGAAAAAAGGGAGGAGGAAGGTAAGGTGGGGAAAATGGAAGCAATGGAGATGTGATTGTGAAAACTAGAGAGTGCTCTGGTGGCCATATGTACAATGCATGAGTAGGTGCCATTGAAAGGTTGGCCATAGTGGACGAATGTTGAAGAGCAATGATGTAGGCTCCTAAGTATGATGGTGATAATAACAAAACTAATATTCTGTGCACCCCCATGTGTGTACCAACAGAATCCTAAAGCCTGGGTGTACTGATATGTGTGAGCGCACATTACATACATCTACACACATCAGCAAACATTCATACAACCTTAAGTACATATGTATATGGTACATATGAAAAAGGAGAGAGAGAGAGAGGGGGGGGGGTGTTTGTATAATACCTGTGGCATCCCATGTGGCACTGTACACACAATTACAAAAGGCCGTGACCAAATATGCCTTATAGTGCAAACTCAACCAATCTGCCCGCTTGCTTGTTTCCCACCACACCAGAATATCCTGGGGGAAAATCCAACAGATATGCTCTATTTTTGATTGTTGAATGGAAGCCTGCCACTCTGCCTGAAGCAGGATTGTTGAATGGATGCCTGCCACTCTGCCTGAAGCAGGATTATTGAATGGAAGCCTACCACTCTGCCTGAAGCAGGATTGTTGAAGGGAAGCCTACCACTCTGCCTGAAGCAGGATTATTGAATGGATGCCTGCCACTCTGCCTGAAGCAGGATTGTTGAAGGGAAGCCTACCACTCTGCCTGAAGCAGGATTGTTGAATGGATGCCTGCCACTCTGCCTGAAGCAGGCCTGTCTTCACCTTTCTTATCAATCTGATCGGCCTGGGTGGTTATGGTTCGCATCTCACATGATCACCAGACTTGAATCAGGCCAGTGTACTGTCATGCTGTTTTATGCATCTGCAATGATTGTAGCCTGTCATGGCTGTCATTATTGACAGTATATGACACTTGGTGATGTATAATTTACTGTTAGCTGAGGTGTAATGTTGTATGTTTGTTGTCCCCAGAGAGAGAGAACAGTAAACGTTCAGAGGCCAGGTGGCTAAAGACCGTGTTGTCTTCTGGTACGCTGTCGGACAAAATGGCAGCTCTGATGCTACTGATACAGGAGTCTCCGCTGCACAATCTGGCCAGTGTGGACTCGTTGATTTCAATGTCAAGAAAGAAGGGACGGCGAGAGGCCATGATGGCAGTTGGTAAATGATTTTCTTTCAAACATTATGATACATAATATTTGGTTGATAATGGAAATGGAAGATGATGATGATGATGAATGGTAAACAAATATTCATGTACCATGCTGAACAGCGTGGGCGGTTATGTTTCACCATCTCACTCGATCATCAGAGTCATGGATCAGCTCTCTGTTCTTGTCTTGACCATACCACAAGGCCAAGCCATCCAGGTATTTACTTCTCTGCCTTCCCCTTGTTCTCTTCTCTTGATCTTGCCAGTTGTTACCAAGTTCTCCAATTTATTTCTTCTCATAATGTGACCAAACAATTTTGACTGTCTACTTCTAATTTCTCTAATCAGTTTACAAATTTCATCTGTTTCTTGTAGGACTTGGTAATTGGTTTTTCTGTCTGTCTATGGTATTCTTTGCATTTTCCTCAGAAACCACATTTCCACTGCCATTAGATGTTTTTCAGCTTGTCTGCTCATTGTCCATGCTTCACATCCATACAAAAGTACAGGTTCTGTGTAGCACCTCAACAATCTTTTTCTCATTGCAAATGACATCTTTTTATTAGTCAGTATGTTTTCCAACATTGTAAAAGGCTACCTTCACCAGGGCGATTCTTGTTCTAATCTCTTCAAGGCATCACACAACTGATGTTATGACTGTTCTGTGATATTTGTACAGATTCACTTGTTTAAGAATATTCCAATTTACTTGTATATTACATTGTGGTATTTCCTTCTTCCTGACTGGCAACTTGCCGTCAGATAGACGATAGTTTGTAAAATGGAGTTATACCGCTCCATAACACAAATCCTGGGCTGAGTTTAGAGACCATGTGTTGCCCATGCAGCATGATCCCTCTCTCGGCCTGGCTAGTGTACTCCAGAGGAAAGGTAACACCAATACGTCTGGAACAAGACAAGCTGCAGAAGCTGCTGGATCAGCAAAGCAATGCTCTAACTGTCCGCCTGTCGGAGCTTTGATCCTAGACCAGTTGCTGACCAAGGCTTAGGGCCTGGTCTGCCCTGCCATGACATTTAGTCTGAAGTTGCATTTCCTCGCTCTAGGGTAAGGCTTGTACCCTCCCAATTGTGCTCCTCCACCCAAAGCCGCGGACACAATGTTGGATGTCGGGTTTGATGAGCGCAGTCCAACATTCAGCACTATCAGAAAGCAGGTAGTACCGTCTACTGTCATATGGTAGCTCAGTCATATCTGACTAAGACCTGACACCCTCTTCTTCCTAGTGACGACCATAATCCCTGTGTCTTCTTACAGTTTAATTAAACAAATATAGGCACGCAAAATATGCATCAAAATATCCAGCATTATGCACTCCAATCCATAAAATGGGTGCTTAGTCTCCATTGGTAGATATTGAACGATCTGTACTCTAATAGTAAATGTAGCATAAACACCTTCTGATTGGCTTGTTAACCTGGGCATGTCAGGTTCTGCTGTCAGGTTCTGCTGTCAGGTTCTGCTGTCAGGTTCTGCTGTCAGGTTCTGCTGTCAGGTTCCAGTGTCATCAGCACTTATCAGGACATGTTGGGGGTTTGTTTACCATGGGACCTCTTGTTAACTATCATCAGCCTTCACTCATCCATCATCATCATCATCATCAACATCATTATGTAGCTAGTGCTGTGCAGGATGCCACTCTCATCACAGCCGACTGGAAAGACTCTCAGTCCTTGGCTAGTTCTCCAACCTTATGCATGTTCACGTCTAGGGTGTCTTTCGTGTCCTGTCTGCGACACTGTGTCGGCCGACCCGGCAGCTTCTTCCAGAAACCAGGCCTTCCATTACTGTTATATCCAGGTCGCTGTTATATTCAGGCCACTGTGACATTTAATATGTCCATAGTGTGTCAGTTTTCCAGACATCATGCTATTTATCGGGCAGTTTTCTTCAATGATAGATTGTGACCAAGTATAGCTGACATGGAGAGATGAAATGGGAGATGCCTTGAAGAAATTAGAACAAGAATCGCCATGGTGAAGTTAGCCTTTTGCAAGATGAAAAACATGCTGACCAATAAAAAGATATCAATTGAAACGAGAAAAAGAGTGTTGAAGTGCTACATAGAACCTGCCGTCCGCAAAAATGCCCTCAGTATAATCTTACCAACGGAAAACTGTAACTTGAATATTTTGGCTTTTGGTGATTCAGCATGCTTCCATTGCATGCTTTCTCTTTTGAAGCATGGGCAATGAGCAGTCAAGCTGAAAAACATCTGATGGCTGTGGAAATGTGGTTTCTGAGGAATATGCAAAGAATACCATGGACAGATAGAAAAACCAATGAACTAGTCCTTCAAGAAACAAATGGAGATTGTAAACTGATTAGAAACATTAAACGTAGACAGTCACAATTTTTTGGGCATGTTATGAGAAGACATGAATTGGAGAACGCGGTGACGACTGGCAAGATCGAAGGGAAGAGACCAAGGGGAAGACTGAGAAGTAAATACTTGGATGGCTTGGCCACGTGGCATGGTCGAGACAGAAACACGGATCTGATCCACGACTCTGGTGATCGAGTGAGATGGCAAAATATGACCGCCCATGCTTATCGGCATGGCACATGATGGATGGATGGACAGCTGAAATTATATACACGAGTCCACCGTTATGCCGCGGCGTCATCATTGCCGCCAGGCAGGTGCGGCAGTTGTGCCTAGAGAAGTCACAGGCCTGTTGCTGAGCACAGCTAGCAGGGCCGGACAGGAGTTACCTGTGCGGCATGTGGACCATCAGAACGACGGGAAGCCGGGCAAGAAACGCCGATAGCTGCTGAGCGTCAGACTAGGTTGGACTGGAGACGAGAGCGGTTGATTGTATATCTGGTTGAGTAAATGCTACTTGTTGAGAAGGGAGCCTGTTCGAGTGTAGCTGACTGTATATCTGGTGTATGTGGATGTAAGTTGTAGATATCGATAGTATATGTAACTGCTTATCGTATGATATGTATTTGTGAGTGTATCCAGCATGTTACGTTCGCGCCGAGTGAAATGGGCGAATAAAGTGATTGTTTCTGTGTTTGCTGCGTGTCCCGTTGAGTCATTATATGACAGTGTATTGTCTCACATCTGTTAGTTGTAACGAGCTGTGTAGTTGTCCTGTAGGACTCTGACAACACCTCTGTTTGAGAAATGTCAATAAATAAAATCTGCCACGGCATGTTTTTCTATCTAAAGTTAATTAGTTAAAGTGGATAATAAGTGATGTTCTTATTGTTGTGTAACTACGAGTTTGTTCTCTTTCTTTCTGTGTAGATACTCTGAAAGATTTGTTTTTGACTGGCTTGTTACCCGATGATAGAAAACTCAGAGCGTTTAATCAGGTAAGATCCACGTTGGGGTTTTAAAACGTAAAAAAATGTATTTCTTCTCTTTCATAATCATGGTCTGTAAGAGCTGGCTCCATGACGAATGGGTTATGGGTGCAGTTCATAACCCCGCATACCGCTTCAAAACACATCTGCGGGCGATTTGGCTGCAGGCCGCCTTGCGTTTGTTTTTTTTAACGTAAACTTGCCAAGAAATAACAACAGCAAAAAATTCTTGTGTTGACTGCGGCATCCTTTAAAGGATATGCAGTTAATTTTAACTTCTCCTTGTTCACTGTTTAGATTGTTTCACGCTGCCTCTTCATCTTTTTGGATGTCCTTTCAGTCGTGTACCTTAGATTTGCTTAATAAACATTCTCCTGTTCTTGTAGTTTTGGATCCACTGAAATCCATCAAAATATGTTGCTAAATCTTCTGTCTTTCATCTCCCAGTGGAACATAAGCCCACAACCTGCTCATGCTCAACCCTTTGTAGACTTGTCCATGATTGGTGGGATTCTGGGGCTGAAGTTTTCTGTGGGATAAGGTAGCCAGCCCATGCCAAACCTTCGTGGCCTCTTATGACATGCCTGGTGGGTGATGGTGCTTGGGTTAATTTACTGAATTTTTATACATGAATATGTTTCTGTGTGATAGGGTTTGAATATATTTCTGTGTGATAGGGTATGAGTCTGTCATGTTGATGTGAAGGCATCTTGGTGGCATGCCAGCCTGTTACTGTGAAAGTGTGACGTCTAATTCCCCCATGAGGTGTGTTTGTTTTGGCATGTAAAGATTGTTGTTAGTCCAGCATTGCCGTATAAGACCATATTGTCATCTGTGAATCCCAGAGTGGTCTCGGAAGTGGCTGATTAGATTCCTGAGAGCATCGGTTGCATTGAGCGTGGAGAAGTGTTAGCTGTCAGTTAGATGGAGATCATCTTCAAGTATTTCGGCTCTTAAGTATTTCATTTCAATTGGACCTTTTTGGTCCATTCATGAAACTTCATAGTAATAATGTTTGGTTCATTTGTCAAATTTCTTAGTAATATTGTTTGGCTCATTCATGAAACTTCCTAGTAATATTTTTTGGACCATTCATCAAACTTCCTAGTAGTAATTTTTGGGACTATTCATCAAGCTTCTAGTAATATTGTTTGGGTTAATTCCAATTCATGGTCTAGTGTCATAGTGACAACTCTATAGTGTCAATATTGGGAAGTAATGAATGGTTTCTCCCTTACTTCCACGTCCACCTGGGTTTGGTTGCCCGCCGCCTTTATCAGTCTCTTAGATTCCTAGGGTTGGTGAGCACCCACCTTGCAACATCCTAGCTAAACAACCGGAGTTTCCATTTGTCCATTTATCCAGATGAATATGTGGTCCCCAGAACTGCCATCCTGAACCATGCGGAGGTACAGTTGGGAGCTTCTTTTCTTCAGTACTGAGACCAATCTGGCATTCCTCAGTCTCTCCAGTACTTTTCAGAGGACATAGATTGCTTGACTATTATCAGGATAACATATAATAACTGTAGTTACATTTACATGCTAATGTAGCAGAGGAAAGGCTGTAATGATAAAGGAAAATGATTTTGAGTTATAAGGTATATGTATACGCCGTTGTGAAAATAATGAAAGATAGGGGAAAGTCTGACTATAAGGTGTCTGTACACACAGTTGTTTCTTTGTATGCTTCTCTGTAATTTTCTGTATGATTGATTGATTGATTTAAGAACCGACATCACAGTATTTTCTGTATATTTCTTTGTATTCTTCTTTAGTATATTTCTCTCTAATCTTCTTTGTATATTTCTCTCTAATCTTCTTTGTATATTTCTCTGTAATCTTCTGTATATTTATCTGTAATCTTATGTATCTCTCTGTGTAATCTTATGTATATCTCTCTGTAATCTTATGTATATCTCTCTGTAATGCTCTGTACATTTCTCCATAATCTTCAGGATATTTCTGTTTAATCTTCTGTATATTTATCTGTAATCTTCTGTATATCTCTCTGTAATCTTATGTATATCTCTCTGTAATCTTATGTATCTCTCTGTGTAATCTTATGTATATCTCTCTGTAATCTTATGTATATCTCTCTGTAACATTTTGTATATTTCCCTGTAATCTTGTGTGTACACTTCCCTGCATGCATCTCTCCCCAGCAACCCATCCTGAAGCTGCTGGAAGCTACCAGTGGAAACGTTGACGCCAGAGACAAGCTTCTGATCATGTGGCATTTTGAGGCTCTTCTGAAGAAAAGATACGCTGACTTCATTAAGGCATTGGGGGTAATGTAACCTGTCTCCTGTTCTTGGCTAGTCTGTTATCTGACTGCGTGTACTGCCTTGTTTGCCTGCGTCTTATGGCTTGAAAGACTGCACGGAAGAATTCGACGTGGCCAAATGAATAAGAACGCTCGCTCCTAAACTCCTGGTGTGCTGAGGTAGCGGGTTCAACCCCTACTCCGGTCAGTTGGACTAAAATGTTGATTTCTCGTCCTTGACTTTGGGACGTAAATTAGTAATACCTGAAGCTGGAGTGGGTTGGCCTGATGGCGAGAGACAATGGTAAAAGGGAGAGCTAATCCACACGCAAAAACCAGTCCAGTGCAATAGAAGTGTATGGACTACGCTTGAGTCAAAGTGAGTGAACATGAAAAAAAGGAAAATAAATGCTGCACATGGTGTTTCTTGAAAGTGAGATTTTCCAACCAGTGAAAGATAGAAGGGCAGAATGTCTTCCAAGTATTCTACCAGATGACATTTATCATTGGGATGAGGTAATGCCACCTCTCCCTGTGGCTCATGGTCTCTGCTGCGATGAAGCCTGCTGAGAACCATGCATCTCATTCAAGACTGAATGAAAGTCCATGTGCCCATTATGATGGTGGAAATTAGGCCCAAGCTTTGCACTCACACTTTGAGATCTTTCATGCCTGACTGAAATAAGTGTGCTACCAAGATGTGCCTAGCAAGATAGAAACATCATTACCACCATCCATATTGTCTATCAGAGTGAACAACTGGCAACAATGGGGTTTGTACAGCTACAACAACTGTCCTGGCAATACAGTAGAGATGACAGCTCTCCAGCATTGAAGTCATTTAGTAACATCGCTTGTTGTTTGTTTGTGAGCTTCAGTTGTCTGGCTAGTTTTTATTTATATCAAACCCATATTATTTTGTCATATTCATAAACTCAAAATAATGCCTCCCCATAGTGAATTTCAATAACATAGGCATAAACAATAGATTGCATTGTATTTGTAAATTAAGGCATTGGGGGTTCATGTAACATGTTTCCTTTTCTTGGGCAATCTATTATTTTACTCACTTTACTGCCTGCATTGCCTGTGTGCTATGTCTTGAAAGACTGCGCATGGTGTTAGTGTTTTTGCAATTGCATATGTAAGCTTAAAAAATGTATCTTATTGTTTTAGTTTATGTTGTGTGAATTCTCCAGTATGTACTTGACGATATGCAGCAAAATATGCCTGGCAATAAATCATGTAGTCATGTTTGTCATGTTTGTGTCTTCATTATTCAAATTTTCATGAACATCTTGGTTACATTCGTACCTGAATGGTTTATGTTGTCATTGACCCAGTAGTGCTTGGGCTTCTGACCTTCAGCCTAATGCCACACAGTAAGTATACATACGAGGCAGGCACATTGGAATGAGCTGTGTTTGGTATTAGTTTGAGTACATATTAAATAATATATGTGTTGTGTTCAAGGTCAGACAATCATGTTCTGGTTCTTGTCAGATGGCTTCTGTTGTCTTCGGGGTCAGAAACTGGCATAAACTTTTCTCCCTGTCTCCAGTGGTCTGTCTGTTCAACCAAGTTTGATTATGTACATCTCTTATTAGCTGCTGCCACTGTTTTGTGAAAATCTTCTGAAATGACCAAGTCATTTAATATGTGTTTTCATACAATTCTGTTTTCAGTTATCTTTTAACATGTTTCTTCCCGTCTCTTCTACAGGATATGTCATTTGACACGCTGCAGGCTACAAAAGAAAAGGCATTGAGTGAGTCTTTTAGTTTCTGTTTGCATTTGCTAATATTGTGTATCTCATCTCATTTCATCTTGTTCCACCGACTTATTTTCTGTATCCATATTTTATGTTTTTCCATGGTTCCACATATTATTTTTGGAGTGTTTCGAACGTTTGATTTGAGCATCTCCCATTCTTCTTCCACTGTTTTCCTTTCTCTAGGTAGTTTTACAATGATTTCAGGTAGTTCTTTCTCGTAATTTTTCCTCACTGCCTTGTTTCTTTGCAACATGTTGATTATAAATGTCAGTCATGCTCAGCCCCAGTTTAGAAAATTTGTCTCAATAATGATTGTTTCACATAGAGAAGAGCCTTGACAGAGAGGTTACAGTGTCCAACTCAGAAGATACTGGTTTGATCCCAGCATAGAGATAGGAATTTTCCAGAAACTATGGGTTTATAATCATATCACATGTCCCTGGGAAGGTTAACCTGGTCAACAAATGCCCGCAGAAGTCGGATGTGTCGGCCTAACTGCGCAAGAACACAGCTCTGCTGTAAACAGGCACAACGCAATCATGTCCGAAAACAAAAAAACTCCGGATGAATGCAGAAGAAGAAGATATCACATGGCCCCCTGATCTCTGGGGCATAGTCTGATCAGATATCTAGCTTTATTGGACAAGGGCAAAAAACGAGGTCCCGTGAGCAAGTTTTGCACATTATAATTAGGACAGAGAGGTCAGCATGGCCGAATGGATAAGAACAGAGGTTCTTAACATCCGGTGTGCTGATGGTGAGGTAGTGGGTTCAATCCCATACACCGGTCAGCTGGACTAACATATTGTCTTCTCATCCTTGACTTGGGGAAGTAAATTACAAGTACTTCTGAAGAGTGGGTTCACCTGATGGCGAGGAATACTGGTTATAGGGAAAGATAACCCAAATGCAAAATTCATCCCAGTGCTACTGAAATGGATTTCAAAGCGAGTGAATGCAAAAAAACTTTAAAAAAACACAGCAGTTGGAAATCACATAGAGGAGGCCATCAGGCCACTGCCCAGACAAAGTTGGTAGGAAAGAAATCCATCAGTACATAGAGATCAAGCCTGTTTTCTTGACTGGAATCTGTCGAGGGGAAACAAACATTACACGTACAGGCCTGTGTAGGACACACTTAGCTTCGAGTTGCATAAACAGGTGTGATGCTCTCCCTTGGAATGGACAACAAAGAAGAAGATAATACTTTTGTATAGAGTCTTTTTGTTTGAGTTCATAAACTTTTAAATCTTTTTATTTGTCCACTTGTTATATTTGTGACTTCATCTCCATTCGTCAAAGGTGGGAAATGTGTGTCATTGACTTTCCATTAGCCATGTTTGGGAAATGTCTTTCGTTGATTTTCCATTTGTCACATGATGAGCTGCAGTGGCCAACCACCCTTGCCTGCAAGCCTGAGAGTAATCTGTTTGAATCCCACTTGAAGTGGATATTGCTAAAAAAAACTAGCCCCGGCTCCTGGTTGACCCAACCTGAGATGGGTGTCGGGAAGTGTGGTGAGAGGTAAAGGCAGCTGGTTTGATATTGACCACACCACCCATTGAGTGCCGATTGGTTGATAAAACTATAGATCTAGCACCATATACCCACTACAGCAGTACACCTTATTGCCTGGACCAGGAACCCATGACTTTACCCTCACAATCAAATTGTCTACATCCTTGTCAGCTAAGTTCCAGTTATCAATGTTTTTCAGATTCCATTATTTAGCATATGTACGTGTGTCCCATGGTTCATCATGTTTTGTCTCTGTGTCTTTCTTACAGGTTCCATGCATCAACTTCTAACCAGCAAGCCTGAGCAGGAAAATGTAAGTTTTTCTAATCTAATACATTATTGTTCATTATTGTGTTACTAGTGTCCATGGGGGAAAGAACACTGGAATTTAAACTGCTCCCTATTTTGATTGTTCACTTCGGCTGTTTTTCGCTATTTTTCCCCCATATCCTTCATTTCAGTGCCCCCCCCCCCCCCCTCCCCCCTGGCGCAGTATAGTCTATAACTGTTGCCTATTTTACTGTTCGCTCACCTGAACCCCTCTTCCCTACCTCCAGTGTTCTCCTCTCATGTTGCTATGGTAGTCCATGAACTCATGGCATTATTGACCTTTGGCCCCTTGACCCCCTACTTTCCTGTTGCCTCCACATTTTCCATCTAGCCGCTTTGTTATAACCATACAGGTGGTATTTTATCACACTCATGTCCAGTCCACAACAAGGAAATTTCAGTATATATATGTATGTTTTCATGTAGAGTTTTTCATGTAACTGTATCAATGTGTGTTTGTCCATGTGCTGACGAAGGGTTTGGCCACAACTCCAATTTGTCACTTGTGATCATGTTCTAGTAAAATTTACCATCTAATCTCGTATTTTGGTGATTCATTCATTGGGGAAGAAAGAATAGTAACTCTGTATTCTATCGGGCATGTTGTAAGAGTCCTGGCATAGGGTCAGTTATATCATCCCATAGAAAATGTAATTGCAAAATCCAACCAACCGTGAACAGGTCTAAGAACTGGAAAAAAAGACACTCATCCAGCGAAGGTGAATGTGAGCAAAATTGGGGTATTAACACTTTATGTTTCATGACTCCAGACATGACTATGTTTGTGAGCAGGTTGGGACTATTTATATTTTATATTCCCTGACTCCAGACAGTTGATCTTTGTCAGTTGGCGTGAGAAAATGAGCTGTTAAGAGCTACATGAGCTGATGATTGGAAGTAGATCATGGATAGTTAGTTGATGAATGAGTGATTATGTGTGGATTTGTGGTTTTATAGAAGAATCGTGTAATGTGTGGATAGAAAAGCAATGAAGATATCTTGGAAGAAATTAACGCTGAAAGAGAGTCAGCTACTCGCATTAGGAGAAGATAGTTCACATTTCTGTGCATGCCATGAGAAGTGGAAACTGGAGTACATTGTGACAGTGGGGGTGGTGGAAGTGGGGAGGGGGCGCCAAGAGAGAAGATTCTGGATAGTTTGACATGATGGCATGAAGGAACAGCAGTATCAGAAATGATTGGCAGTACATGAGGCAGAAGGCTGTAGACAGATATGATCACCAATGCCACATGCTTGTGAGGAAACTCATGATGTTAACATTCTGTAATTTCTGACTGCAGACCTTGCTACCTATGTTTGTTAACAAACAAACTTGAAATACTATATTCTGTATTCTCTTACTGCAGACATTGCTGCCCATGTTTGTTAACAAACTTGAAATGTTAACATTCTATATTCTGTCTCCAGACCTTGCTACTCATGCTTGTGAACACATATGAAATGTTAAAATTCTATATTCCCTGACTCCTGACCTTGCAACCTGTGTAAGTCAGTAAGCTTGAAATGTTAACGTTCCATGACTCCAAACCTTGCTAGCAATATTTGTGAGTGAATTTGAAATGTTAACATTCTGTATTCCCCAGACCTTGCTGCCCATGCTGGTCAACAAACTTGGAGACCCAGCTATGAAATCTAAAGCCACCTACCTACTGACCAAGTTGGGTAAGCACCATGTGTTTTGTTTTTAAATTCACGTATAGTTTCTATTGATAATAGCTTGTCATTTGAGGGATTATTTAAAATGGCTTTTTGGCAATTATTTGACTTGAGCAGGTGTGGGGAACCTGTTTTCTTCCAAGAGCCATTTGGATATTTATTACATCATTCACGAGCCATACAAAATTATCAACTTAAAAACTAACCTGCTGTATTTGGTCAAATATTTCATTAACTCATCTCTAATGTATGGCTGGAACTGCTTCTCTTTGGTGAGGCATTCACTGATATTGATGATGGTGATTGGTGATGGTTGCAGATATTGATGATGGTGATAGGTGATGGTAGATGATATTGATGATGGTGATTGGTGATGGTTGCAGATATTGATGATGGTGATAGGTGATGGTAGATGATATTGATGATGGTGATTGGGGATGATCATAGATATTAATGATAGTGATTGGTGACGGTAACTGATATTGATGATGGTAATAGATGATGGTAGATGATATTGATGATGGTGATTGGTGATGGTTGCAGATATTGGGGATGGTAGCAGATATTGATGATGGTGATTGGGGATGGTAGCAGATATTGATGATGGTGATTGGGGATGGTAGCTGATGATGATGATGTTGCTACTCGCAGCTGCTTTTCCAGGTTTACATTGGTCAGCCTGAAGTGCAGATGCTTTACGAGAGTAAGTTTTGAAAAGAACTGCTCAAAGCAGTATGTTGTTCCGAACACAGATGCATATTTCAATGCATGTCTTCTCAACTCAAAGTAAAACTACATGGAAGAACAGAGTATTGGAGGAACACTTGCATGTATCACTACATGGAACAACACAACAATAGATAACAATAGATGAACACTTGCATGTATCACTACACGGAACAACACAACAGTGGATGATTACTTGCATGTATCACTACATGGAACAACACAACAATAGATGAACACTTGCATGTATCACTACATGGAACAACACACCAATAGATGAACACTTGCATGTATCACTACATGGAACAACACAACAGTTGATGAACACTTGCTTGTATCACTACATGGAACAACACACCAATAGATGAACACTTGCATGTATCACTACATGGATCAATACAACAGCTGATGAACACTTGCATGTATCACTACACGGAACAACATACCAATAGATGAACACTTGCATGTATCACTACATGGAACAATACACCAAAAGATGAACACTTGCATGTATCACTACATGGAACAACACACCAATAGATGAACACTTGCATGTATCACTACATGGAACAACACACCAATAGATGAACACTTGCATGTATCACTACATGGAACAATACAACAGCTGATGAACACTTGCATGTATCACTACACGGAACAACACACCAATAGATGAACACTTGCATGTATCACTACATGGAACAACACACCAACAGATGAACACTTGCTTGTATCACTACATGGAACAACACACCAATAGATGAACACTTGCATGTATCACTACATGGAACAACACAACAGCTGATGAACACTTGCATGTATCACTACACGGAACAACACACCAATAGATGAACACTTGCATGTATCACTACACGGAACAACACAACAGCTGATGAACACTTGCATGTATCACTACATGGAACAACACAACAGCTGATGAACACTTGCATGTATCACTACATGGAACAACACACCAATAGATAAACACTTGCATGTATCACTACATGGAACAACACACCAATAGATGAACACTTGCATGTATCACTACATGGAACAACACAACAGCTGGTGAACACTTGCATGTATCACTACATGGAACAATACACCAATAGATGAACACTTGCATGTATCACTACATGGAACAATACAACACCTAATGAACACTTGCATGTATCACTACATGGAACAATACACCAATAGATGAACACTTGCATGTATCACTACATGGAACAATACAACAGCTAATGAACACTTGCATGTATCACTACATGGAACAATACACCAATAGATGAACACTTGCATGTATCACTACATGGAACAATACACCAGCTAATGAACACTTGCATGTATCACTACATGGAACAATACACCAATAGATGAACACTTGCATGTATCACTACATGGAACAATACAACAGCTAATGAACACCTGCAGGTATCGCTACATGGCATTGGGCTGCAGTTAGCAGTCTAGTTACATCTGACTGATTTGATAATAACTACAAAAATGTATAGTTTAGATTTCGGTAAAGATACTGCAGCCAGAGGTTGCTGTATTTCTTGCGAGTAAATTATACCTCTAGTGCCTTGCTATGACCTGATTGTCGTTGTGTGATCTTCAGTTGATGAGCACCCTAACATGAAACACGTGATTGTCAGGGAGGTACAGCAGCTGTTGCATCGACCAAACATCTCCCAGCGAGCACAGTAAGGCTGAGTTTTTTATTTGCAGACATTGACCGATTCTCTTGAGATCAGAATTTAACATTACTGAATTGTTCTAAGCTTTGGATAAGTATGTTAACATATCACTGAATTGTTCTAAGCTTAGGGTCAATATGTTAACATATTACTGAATTTATCTAATCTTGGCGTCAGTATGTTAACATATTACTGACTTGTTCTAAGCTTGGAATAGTATTCATTCATCATGTCCCATGATAAGCGTGGGCGGTCATGATTCTCCTTCTCATTCAATCACCAGAGTTTTATATCAGCTCAGTGTTCATGTCTTGACCCTACCATGTGGCCAAGCCATCCAGGTATTTACTTCTCTGCCTTCCCCTTGTTCTCTTCCCCGCAATCTTGCCAATTGTCACTAAGTTCTACAATTAATTTCTTCTCATAATGTGACCAAAAAATTGTGACTGTCTACGTCTAATTTCTCTAACCAGTTTACATTTTTCATTTGTTTCTTGTAGGACTTTGTCATTGGTTTTTGTTTGTCCATGGTATTCCACACCTATCAGATGTTTTTCAGCTTGTCTGCTCATTGTCCACGCTTCACATCCATACAAAAGTACAGGTTCTATGTAGCACCTCAACACTCTTTTTCTTGTTGCATCAGTATATTAATATTTTACTGAGTTGTAAACTTGAGGTCAGTATGTTCACATATTACTGAATTGTTCTAAGCTTGGGATCAGTATGTTAACATATGAGATATATTAATGGGTGATGATTCACCATCTCACACGATCACCAGAGTCTCAGGTCAGGTCTGTGTCCTTGACCCAATTATGTCATGAGGCCAAGCTGTCCAGGTATTTATCTCTGCCTTCCTCTTGCTCTGTTCCCATTGAGTTTATCAGCTGTCACAAAGTTTCTTTCTGATCATAGCTTGCCCAAAAATTGTTGATTGTTCTACATTGTCTAATTTCTGGAATCTTTACAGATTTGTGTCACTTTTGAATAGCCCGTGTGTGTACTTATTTGTCCTTAGCAATTGAACATAGATATGGACACCTTATGTTCACAGTTCACTCACACTAGGGGACATTGTGTGTTTATAGTTCACTCATACTAGGGGCATTGTGTATTCACAGTTCACTCACACTAGGGAGACACCATATGTTCACTCTCACTAGGGATTGGTTTATGGTGTTAACATTAACTTGATACAGTCATGTGTGATTTACTGTGAACCTTGTGTTTCCCCAGGTACTATGCAATATGCTTTCTCACGCAGCTGCGACTCAGTCACGCCTACGGTGATTTAGCTTCACAGCTGCTCCAGATTTATTTCTACTTCTTTCAGGTACTCACCTTGTCTTGTTTGTATTTAGAAAGTTATTTGGGTCAGGCATCATAGCGACCTGCAAAAATGGGGAAAACCTGGGAATGACAATTTAAAATCTCTAAGCTGTGGATAAGTTTGAAAATAATTCAAGGTTAACCATCTTGAAATTTGCACATTGTAACTGGGAAATCTGAAGAGAACTGGGAGACATGAAGAGAACGAATAGGAAATTTGAAGAGAACCAATAGGAAACATGTTAAGAGCCAATGGGAAACATGAAGAGTACCAATAGGAAACTGTAAACAGGATGTTGTTGATGGTTTGGTTTGCAAATGATCACATTCAATGTACACAATTTCCTCCATGAGTTCTCGTCTCCCCCCATAGATAACACAAGGCGATAGTTGACCATATAAATGTGCTCAGTTGTCAAAACTCTCTAACCAAACTTGAGACTATGTCTTGGTGCACTCTCTAACCTAACTTGATAGTATGTCTGTATGCCAATTTCAACATGAGGCGTACAATTATAAAATATAAATTGGCACAGCATGAACCTAGTGTGGGTATGGGAAGTGTTAGGGCCATCACATTTTGTATGCCAGAGTGCATGGAGGAACAGGTGGCCAGTTTTTCTCTCCCGGAGAGAACCCTCATCTGACTAGGCTCATGACATTGTCAGCGTAATGTTCCAAATGCTACACGAATGCACCCTTTAGTGGTACAGAATGCTGAAGTATGAACATTGAATATCACTGAGAGAAATGCAAAATGATGTGAAGTGTATATACTTGCCGGGCATGACAGGAAGTGCACTATGATCATATGCATCATGGGAAAAGAGGCAACAAAATCTATTGTCTTTTTAAAATCTTGATTCTAGTTTTAGTCTGCTCATGTTTACAGTGTGAGGAAATAAAAGCATTATAATTAGATGTAAAATCACAATCAGCATAGTTGTGGTTTCTTGATGATGGATGCAAGGCAAAGTTGTTTCCCGTCTTATTGCTGAGGACAGTAGTCATATGAAGATGCGATTTATTTTGTGGTTTTATTGTTCTGTGTGAGATTTGTTGAGTTTGACTGCCCAGCATAACAACATTGGCTCAGTGAAATAGACTGACTGGAAGTGACATGTGCTATACAGGCATATGGAAGCAAGCAGACTCATTCAGTGAGAATAGTGTATCCACAACGCACACTTTTGATAATGAAATTCAGTATCTAATCCAGGTATAGAAAATAATTGTGCGGAATGTGGAAACTATTTCTTAAGAAGATGCATGCACGTGCGCGCATGCACACTCACTCACTCACTCGTTCACTCACTCACTTACTTTTGAAAAAAAAAATAATACAAAATTGCCTTGAGAAAATCTTGAAAAATCTGTGGGAAAATTTGGTTGGGTTTTCTGTAATCTTTCAGAACTCTTAAAGCATGTGAGGCCACTGTTTATGGTCGGTAATATCCAAAGGAAGGTGTGTTAACAGGAGGCCTGTAGGGTCACAGCATTTGTTGTGCTTCTGTCAGGTACAGGATGCTGAAGGATGGGTTAGAGCAGAAAAGTGGAGGGGAAGGGCAAGAGGAAGGTGATGTTACATGTGGGGGAATAACATCAGGAAGGTGATGTTACGTGTGGGGGGAATAACATCAGGAAGGTGATGTTTCGTGTGGGGGAATAACATCAAGAAGCAGCCTGAATGAGAGCACTGAAGAGGCAGAACAGGTTGTAGATGACTCATTACAGTTTACTGTCATTGTGAATGTGGCATTTGATTGATTGATTGATTGATTGAGCCACTTTTACATATTGGTTAGTTTTGTCCTGATTACATTTTAAAAATACCTTGTTTATAGTGATATCTAACAGCAAATTTACTTGTTAAAAAAACAAAGTAACATGGAAATAATTGACCATTAATTTGAAAAGGATGCTAGAGTTTTGTTTGTACTTGTTTTGTTCATGACAATTCTGGAAAAATCTAGTGTGTTTACAAGTTTGTCACTGCAATGATCTATGTGCACATCTGAAGTCATTTGTGGAGGGAGAAATATCTATAGGTTTGCCCTGAGTGCTATGTTGTTGATTGTTCATAAACTGTCAACCATTAACTTGTTGTCATCTGAGGTTGTTCATAACCTGTCAACCATCAATTTATGATCATTTGAGATTGTTGATAAACTGTCACCCACCAACTTGTCATCTGAGATTGTTCATAAACTGTCAACCATCAATTTATGATCATCTGAGATTGTTCATAAACTGTCAACCATCAACTGGTGTCATCTGAAGTTGTTCATAAACTGTCAACCATCAATTTATGACTATCTGAGATTGTTCATAAACTGTCACCCACCAACTTGTCATCTGAGATTGTTCATAAACTGTCAACCATCAATTTATGATCATCTGAGATTGTTCATAAACTTTCAATCATCAACTGGTGTCATCTGAGGTTGTTCATAAACTGTCAACCATCAATTTATGATTATCTGAGATTGTTCATAAACTGTCAACCATCAACTGGTGTCATCTGAGGTTGTTCATAAACTGTCAACCATCAACTGGTGTCATCTGAGGTTGTTCATAAACTGTCAACCATCAATTTATGATTATCTGAGATTGTTCATAAACTGTCACCCACCAACTTGTCATCTGAGATTGTTCATAAACTGTCAACCATCAATTTATGATTATCTGAGATTGTTCATAAACTGTCAACCATCAACTGGTGTCATCTGAGGTTGTTCATAAACTGTCAACCATCAACTGGTGTCATCTGAGGTTGTTCATAAACTGTCAACCATCAATTTATGATCATCTGAGATTGTTCATAAACTGTCAACCATCAACTGGTGTCATCTGAGGTTGTTCATAAACTGTCAACCATCAATTTATGATTATCTGAGATTGTTCATAAACTGTCAACCATCAACTGGTGTCATCTGAGGTTGTTCATAAACTGTCAACCATCAACTGGTGTCATCTGAGGTTGTTCATAAACTGTCAACCATCAACTGGTGTCATCTGAGGTTGTTCATAAACTGTCAACCATCAACTGGTGTCATCTGAGATTGTTCATAAACTGTCAACCATCAATTTATGATTATCTGAGATTGTTCATAAACTGTCAACCATCAACTGGTGTCATCTGAGGTTGTTCATAAACTGTCAACCATCAATTTATGATTATCTGAGATTGTTCATAAACTGTCAACCATCAACTGGTGTCATCTGAGGTTGTTCATAAACTGTCAACCATCAATTTATGATTATCTGAGATTGTTCATAAACTGTCACCCACCAACTTGTCATCTGAGATTGTTCATAAACTGTCAGCCATCAACTTGTGTCATCTGATTCTCTTCCTAGACATACCTGACCAAAGGTGACATAGACAACAAAATGATGAGTGCCCTACTGACAGGTGTCAACAGAGCTTACGTCTATGCCAAGGGTAAGCTCTGACAGTGTATACATCACCACAAAATACCTGGCCAGCTGGTCAGAGTGATCATGCTTCTCCACAGCTCCTGGTCTTCAGCAGTAAATATTAATTCAGGTCCTAATGACCTTTTGTGTCATGGTGCAAGAGTATCTAGAATCTTCTCTTGCTGCACTCCTCTACGTGTTTTCCTATTCATTTTACTGAAGATGTAACTTATATTACCATCTTTTTTTAAATATTGTGTCACCAAAAATGTTTATAGCTGACGTCTAATTGTTATAAGTATGCTGTGTATCTTGGCCTCTTTCAAATTCATTTGGGTTACTCATTTTGTCTGTACATATTTGTAATTTCTTTCATTAAACCACATTTTGGCTGTATACATATATATGTAAAATTCTTCCTTTAAACCACATCTAGGCTGTACATATTTGTAACATTCTTTTATTAAACCACATGGTGACTGTACATATTTGTTAACATTCTTTCATTAAACCATGTGGTGACTGTACATATTTGTAACATTCTTTCATTAAACCATGTGGTGACTGTACATATTTGTAACATTCTTCCATTAATCCACATTTCTATGACTTCACAGGATTTTCTTGCTTGTTTACTAATTGTTGACAGCCATTTGTTGAAGCTGGTTCCACTAGCTAGAGCCATATAGCTTACATGCAAGACTCATTTTCTAGCTGTCAACGGCTAATTGCATCAGGTGGCCTTGACATGATAAAAGTGCAGTTTTGCTTGCAATATTCTATTCTTCAATTTTGTTGTGTGTATTCATTTCCTAATATTTGAATTTCTTTACTTACCCAAGTTAATGTTTTTTCACTTTAATTGCAGTTTCAAGTAGAATACATTTCTTTGATGTGTGAGAGAGGGAGAGAGAGAAAAAGAGAGAGAGAGAGTGAGAGAGAGAGAGAGAGAGAGAGAGAGAGAGAGAGAGAGAGGTATAAGTGTGACTATGTTACATCACATAAGATTTGAGAACAAGAGTATGAGAATGAAGATTGATGCGATGGTAACACCAGCTCACAAAGAATATCTCTCTTGCAGGCAACAAGGAAGCAATTGCCGAACAGATGGATGCTATCTACAAGATCATCCCAAGCGTCAGCTTCCACACAGGAGTCCAGGCTCTGACACTGTTGTACCAGGTGATGGATGCAAGGTACTTGTTGCTGTCATTTGGCTTCATTCACCTTTTTATCATGCATCACCGTAGCTAAGTAGATGTCATGTTTGAAATCCCCAAATATTATATAGGTATATAATCTCTTCAACGCCATTGGTAGATGTACTTCAAAGTTTATACGGAGAGAATGATTCCAGGTAATGAGAGAGATGATGTCCAGTCTTCATTAGATAACATTAGATATGCAGATGATACAGTATTGATTGCAGACAATGCACAGGATCTGCAACAATTAGTAGACGCTGTTGTTGTACACAGTGAGCAGCTAGGGTTGGAATTAAATTGTAGGAAGACACAGGTTATGGTCGTCACTAGGAAGAACGAAGTACCAAAATGTAATATACAAGTAAATGGGAATATTCTTCAACAAGTGAATCGGTTCAATTATCTCGGAACAGTCATAACATCTGATGGCAGATGCCTTGAAGAGATTAGAACAAGAATAGCCATTGCGAAAGTAGCCTTTAGCAAGATGAAAAACATTCTGAGCAATAAAATGATGTCAATTGAAACGAGAAAAAGAGTGTTGAGGGGATACATAGAGCCTGTTCTTTTGTATGGATGTGAAACTTGGACAATGTGCAGTCAAGCTGAAAAACATCTGATGGCTGCAGAAGTGTGGTTTCTGAGGAAAATGCAAAGAATACCATGGACAGATAGAAAAACCAATGACCAAGTACTACAAGAGACAAATGAAAATCGTAGATTGATTAGAGAAATTAGACGTAGACAGTCAAAATTTTTTGGACATGTTATGAGAAGAAATGGACTGGAGAACTTAGTGACAACTGGCAAGATCGAAGGGAACAGACCAAGAGGAAGACCGAGAGGAAAATACCTGGATGGCTTGGCCACATGGCATGGACGAGACAGGAACACTGAGCTGATCCACGACTCTGGTGATCGAGTGAAATGGCGAATCATGACTGCCCACGCTTTCCGGCATGGCACATGATTGATTGATTGATATTCATTGTCTGCAATCAAGACTGCATCATCTGCGTATCTAATGTTATTGATGCATCGTCCCCCAATGTTGATTCCTTCCATATCTTCTATATTTCTGAAAATAGTTCACTGTACAGGGAAAAAAGATCTGGAGACATTACACATCTCTGTCTCATACCTGTCTTAATAGGCTTAATAGTGGGAGTGTCTTAATAGTGGGGGTTGAAGTTTTGAATTTTAGTAGGCTGAAAACCATGAAAGATGCATTTTTTGAATGTATTATTGTGGGCGTGGTTATGGACATTGTTACTGACCCTATTAAATCAATTATCAATTTTGTTCTTCACTCTTGTAAGACTTCAATAACTGGGGACTATGGTGATTTGGTTAGAAGCTGGTAGACAAGATATACACTCCTAGCTTGTTTGTGAGCTCTCTAAGTGGTCAGTGTGAGACGTGGGTATTGTTTGTCTACCATCAAGGACAGTAGATGTGGCACTTGCAGTCTTGTTGCATGCAGAGTTTGAGTCTTTGGCATTCTTAATCACACTGGAGACCATTGTCGATACTCTCTTTGTTAGCCAGATTAGTGTCTGCTCAGGATGTCCTACAGACTAGTGTCTGCTCAGGATGTCCCAGAGACTAGTGTCTGCCCAGGATGTCCTACAGACTAGTGTCTGCTCAGGATGTCCCAGAGACTAGTGTCTGCCCAGGATGTCCCAGAGACTAGTGTCTGCCCAGGAAGTCCCACAGACTTGTGTCTACCCAGGATGTCCCACAGACTAGTGTCTGCCCAGGATATTTGGCTCTTCACTTGTCACAGCAAGGGAAAGACTGGCCACCTCTTCCTCCTTTCCCTAGGCCTACAAAATGTGACCCATAACAGGAAACTGCCAGGAAATTAAATGTTGTTTGCACAGTGAGACAAATGTGCTGTTTGAATGCCATGTTTGTACTCTTCTTGTGTATTTTAGCACAAATGCCTCAGATCGCTACTACATGTGTCTCTACCGCAAGCTCATGGACCCTGCGTTAAAAAACTCATCCAAGCAAGCCATATTCATGAGCCTGCTGTTCAAGAGCATCAGAACTGATCCAGTTGACAAAAGAATCAGGGTGAGTTATTGTGCATGTTTTTCATTGTTATGTGTTGTTTTCAAGAAAAATATGTTTTTTATTTTTGGCGTGGTGATATTTGATTGTACTTACCCACACTTCTCTATTCATATGAATCATGGACAACAAAAACCAAAATTAGAGACAAACTTGGGGTCACAGAAATGTGGTTTCTCCAGAGAATGCTAAGACTTTCATGGACAATTAAGAATACTAATATTCAAGTGCTGCACATGGAGACTTTACAAGACAGACGATTACTCACATTAGGACATGATAATAATAGTTTTTTGGTCACATTATGAAAAAGAAACTGACACGTTAGTGTAATGTCAAGGATATTATGCTGACAGTGACCTGAGCATGGTAAATGAGGGTTTGTTCTCTGCACTTGCCATCTGCTACATGAGGGCAAGACTTGCTAACGTCCTCCTCCATGCACTGAGACCTAAAAATGATGGTCTTAGCACTTGACATACCCACATCAGGTTCTTGACATGGGACTTATTGTGTGGGTTTTTAGAGACCTACAAATGATAGTCTTAGCACTTGACATACCTGCCACATAACTAGTGCACACTACACAGAAGGGACAGAAGGAAAGTCCCGTGGTGGACAGCGAGGTGGACGGTGCACCAAGGCCGGGGGATACTGGGATGCGTCACAGGAATGGTAACGAAGGGATAAGTTGTGTTGGATTCAAGGGGAATGGTGGTGTATTCGTTTCGGAGAGGGATTGGTGCGGCAGTTGGAGGGATGGCAGTGGTGTCGTTCAAGGATAGGGATAGCCAGCGACATATCTGGAGAACGCCATGGATTTACAAATGACGGGCAAGCGCTAGACATACAGATTCGGAGACAGCTAAGATGATGGGCAGGAATAGAAGGGAATAGGTTACTGAATGCCGGATAGGAAAGTGCAGGACTACATGTCAGGTTAGTGTTATAAAACATTAGTTCCCACCTCGGTATCACGAGTCACTAATTTGTACACTACCTAGTATATGTGACGGTTTTGCGAACCCTGAATTAAAAAGGTGTTCTTCTTTTCCAAGCGTCGGCATTGTACTTTCTTCCTTGTTCGCCAGAGTTCTTCAAGCATTAGTACACCTTTTCTTTAATGAGCCAAGATCCATGTTGTATGTTAATCTGATGATAGTTCCATGGCATAATATTGGAGGAAAGGTGACATACAATTTGGCATTCACATAGCTAGTGCACACTATACAGAGGGGACAGAAGGAAAGTCCCCTCTGTATAGTGTGCACTAGCTATGTGGCAATACCCACATCAGGTTCTTGACATGCGACTTATTGTGTGGGTTTTTATGAAAGAGAATGTCTGGGGAACTGATCAGACCTTGATGATGATGATTGTTGTGACTGCACATGCCAGCAGTTTGTGTGTGTACACATTATCCTTTACAGGACATCGTAGTCAACCCCAGCATGTTTTGACTGTTTGTGATTTCTTGGCAAATTTACGTTCAGTAGTTTGCCACTGCTTTCTGAACGACCGACAATAGTAACATTGTATGAAAATCAACGCAAGGCAGTCTGCCTCCAAATTGCCTGCAGCTGTATTTCAAATGCGGTGTGCGGGATTACGAATTGCGCTCATAATCCCTTCGCATAAATGCACCTATAGGAGCTATGGTGACATGGTGGTAATTGAACTGGCTTTATAACACAGTGGTTTGTGCTGCAAGCCTCTAGGCCCAATCTTGTAAAATGGAGTCTGGCCCTGGAAGGTTAACCCGGTCAACAAATCTCTGATGTTGCTCTAATGGTTTCTGATATACCTAATACATGTGTGCTGTTCTTTGCTTGTATCCAACAGGCTTTTCTGAAAAGAACCCTGCAGGTATATTCCCAGCAACCACCACAGATCATTTGTGGAATTCTCATTCTCTTGTCACAGGTAAGTGTATTTACTGTGTACCTTTCATGTAGAGTCTATGTAGGTAAACATAGTAAAAGCTGGCTGTTGAAGAAACCTTGGGATGGACATGACAACATATTTATCATGTGTGCAATCATACAAGAAAAGCAGAGTACAATGGTAGCGATACTCTTGCTTTATAGATTACGTACAAGCATATGACCGTGTGGAATATAAAGATTAAAGGACATAATGAAAAAAATGGGTTTCCCATTACACGTTATACATAACAATCAAATCATAACAACACTCTATAGGGACCAAAAGGCAGCATTGAGATTATGTGATGATATAACAGATAGGTTTGATTTAAAATAGAGAGTCAGACAGGAAGTTGTATTTTGTATCTTTATCTATTTTAATTGTATACTTGAAAACATAATCTTAGAGAAAATATTGACAAGGAACAATATGACCCCTTTATAATTGAGGAATAGCAAAATCAGAAAAATACATACTGATTAGACTATTAATATCAACAAGAACTATAGAAATTGAGAAACTAATTAAGTCAGCGCAGGAACAAAGTGAATAACAAAATGTATATGTTAGTGCAACAAAAACTAAAATAATGACAACCGGTAAAATAAATATGTCAACAGATATGTTTATCAACAGAGAGAAATTACAGAAAGCAGCAGTTTTGAATATCTAGGTTCTCTGCAGACAGCCGATGAAAATGTGGTGACGGACATTTTAAAAAAACAACAAATATTGCTCTACAAAAACTAAAGCAGTTAACACCTTTATGGGTTGGACCAGACACAGCAACAACAATTCGCCTTTGAATGTAAACATTAAAGAAAAGTAATACATTTCATTGGACAGAGAGGAGAACAAACATGTCTGTCCAACAGGAACTTCATATTGATGAAGACTGGAATATTAAGACAAACAAATATGAGTAAAAGTAAATGGTTTGGACATGTAAAAAAGACATGGTAGTCTAGAAAAGATAAATATGGAGAGAAATGTGGCTGAGATGAGGAAAGCCTTAATGCAGATGGACTGAAGGTGTGATAGATACACAGAACAGCAAGAGAGGCAGAGCATCTGCTGTATGATAGAGAGAAGTGTCTTATTTTCCCATGCGACTCAACATGCAGCAGTTCATGAACAGTGCTTGCAGCTAGTAATTCATAGCTTGACTGTTTGTATAAGTGTCAGAACTGACTAAGATTTATTCCATTTCCAAAGTGGTGGCCCTGAAAATAAGTTGCAACACTGCAGTCTGGCTGAGAGGAAGTCCAACACAGTCCCTACAATTTCTGTATTGAATTTGGATGTGTCCGCTGAAAGTTGCAGTAGTAGTTCCAGACAAAGTGCAACCAATGACTTTTACCGAGACAATAATAGTTCAAACACCTTTAAAAGGAAAAGCTAATAGCATATGTAGAACTGTACACTATGTACCAAGTTGGCTGGCAGCCATGAAGCGTTTTGTTCAAATACTGCAAATGTTAATAGATCCATAAAATGGGGTGCCTCATGCTGTGTGTAAATGGCCTAAATTAGCAGTTCTAACACAGGAGCACACTTTAACCAACCAGAATGGGTCTGGTGTAGACCTGTCTTCATAGCATGTGTGCCAGGGATTTCTTTGGAAAGCAAAGAATACTGACCATATCACCCCTCATATGCCATTTCGGTCACTGAAAATTGAACAAAACATCTAATCCCCTGTAAACCGGGTTACTGTACTTTGCTATTATTATTTTGAATATTTGCTATTATCTTTTTTGGAATGTTGTTTAAGTTGTTATTTATTTTATGTTGCAGTTGCTGAAAGAAAGGCCAAGTCTCCTGGATGTGAAACACATGGCAACGGTAAGTGCTCACCTCCGACTCATCATCGATCGAGTTATAAAAGTGCTCACCTCCATCTCATCATTGATTGAGTTATAGAAGTGTCCACCTCCAATTCATCATCGATCGAGTTATAGAAGTGCTCACCTTCAACTCACCATCCATCGAATTATAGAAGTGATCATGAGGTGAATCAGTACATGTGTCTAGTGCTCACCTTCAACTCACCATCCATCGAGTTATAGAAGTGATCATGAGGTGAATCAGTACATGTGTCTAGTGCTCACCTTCAACTCACCATCGCTCAAGTTACAGAAGTCATAACCATTTGAAAATCTTTGAAGATGTCGACATATCAAAAGGACAAGAGCGATTGGCAAATCAGAAGACATGATTAAAATTAGATGCAATAAGGCAAAACAACTCATTGGACAAATATCACCATTACTAAATAAAAAACATGTATCTGTAGATACTAAAAAACACAATCTCCCTACCAGTTCTATACTACCAATGCCAAACCTGGACAATGACAGAAACAGAGAAAAGAAAAAAATTACAACGCAAATGAGATTCCTTAGAAGAAAATTCAGCGTATCAAGAAAAGAGAAAATCAGAAATGAGGAAATCAGGACTAAAGCTGCGCTAGATTTCATTAGAAAACAGCAAGTAAAATGGTTCAGCCACATAACTATGCTACTAGCTGACAGTATATGACATGCAATGTGTACAGACCAAATGACACCAGAAGAAGAGGCCAACCATGTAAACGATGGACAGAGGGAATAACAGAGTCCATGGCAATCTCGGTATATGAGGCCAATAATTGGGCACTCTCCCACTGTTGGTGCTTCATCTCAGCATCACAGTGTAAAAGAGGAACCAGATTAGATGAGGTGAGATGGGATGAGATGAGGTGAGATGGAATGAGGTGAGATGGGATGAGGTGAGATAGGATGAGGTGAGATGAGATGGGATGGTGAGATAAGATGAGATTTTTTTGCGCTCGCTCGCTTTGAACTCAAGCGTAGTCCATACACACTATTTATAGTAGTGATGGACTGAATTTTGCATTTGGGTTAGCTTTCCATATTAACAGTGTCCCTCGCCAACAGGTGAACCCACTGCGACTTCAGAAGGTCTTGTAATTAACGCCCCCAAGTCAAGGACAACAGGTCACCATTTTAGTCCAGGTGTCCGGTGTAGGGGTTGAACCGCTTACCTGGGCATCAGCACACCGGATGTTTAAGAACACGCGTTCTTATCCCTTCAGCCATGCGGACCTGCTGAGATGAGGTGAGATGAGATGGGACTGGTGAGCAGCAATGGCCTAGTGTTTAGTACACTCGCCTGCTCACACAGTGGTTAAGCCATGATTTTTTTCCCAGCCATTATGGCTCTGAGTTGACCCAGCCTCATAAAACTGGGTGCCAGACAATGTTCAGAATTCACTGGGAATGAGGAAGGGAACTGGCCACTACACCTCATACTTCATGGCCTAGAGCATTCTCTGCCTCAGGACTACTATTGTCCTTGTATGAGCTACTCAAATATATCTTTCAATAATGAAATCTGTCAGGTCTTAGATATGACTGAGCTACTATATGACAGTAGATGGTACTACCTTTTTCCTGTTAGCGCCGAATGTTGGGCAGCGCACACCAAATTCGTCATGCCACATTATGCCAACGGCTTCGGATGGAGGAGTGCAATCAGAGGGTACGTGTCTTATACTGGTGCAAGGAGATACAACCTAAAGACTAAGTGTCATGGCAGGGCAGACCAGGACCTAGGCCTTGGTTTGCAGCTTGTCTGAGATCGAAGTTCCAATGGGCAGACAATGAAAGCATTGCTTTTCTGATCCAGTAGCTTCTGCAGCTTGACTTGTTCCAGATGTATTGGGTTACCTTTCCTTTGGAGTAAACTAGGCAGCCGAGAGAGGGATCGTGCTTCTTAAGCAACACATGTTCTCTACAATTAAGCCCAGACTTTGTGCTATGGAAAGGTATAACTCCATCCCTGGTCCCCGCAATGGGTTGTAGTTATTATGTTATTATTTTCCTTTTTTGAAGCCCGTTGTAACAAACTACCGTCTATCAAGGTAACAGTTATAGTACTGGAATCATTAATTGGATATTGTCTTGTTTCTCAATAGGATATGTAATGCACATTGAAGAAGGATTAAAACAAAGAAAATTGAAATATTTTGTTCACTTGAAACGCCACGGAAGTTTGGAGATAACAATAATGGAGGGATATATGCCTGGGAAGAGAGGAAGAGGAAGGCCAAAGAGAAGATGGGTACAAGATGTGGCAGATGATCTCCAGATGGTTGTATCGGGCGCGGGACATCTTGCTTATGATTGAGAGGTTTTCTGGAAGGTTGTTATGGGGTTATGGGATCGAGGTTCTGCAAAGGACATGCTGACATGCTGCTGAATGAATATGTAATGCATTTACTTGTTACTCAATGGGATATTTAATGTATTTACTTGTTACTCACTGGGATATTTAATTATTTACTTGTTATTCAATGGGATATATATAATACATTTACTTGTTACTAAGTGGGATATGTAATGCATTTACTTGTTACTCAATGAAACAGGAAGTGTGGTCAGACGATGAGGAGGAGAAGTTTGTAGACCTCCCAGCCCCAGCAGAATTCGATACACCTGAAAGCAGCAAGCTCGTGAAGGACAGTAAAGATGTTGATGAGCAGGCCATGGAAGGAAAGGCTCCGGAGGATGAGAAAGCGACAGAATCCTACACGGCCCCAAACAAAGTCAAGGGTTCATGGGTTCACAGAGCTAATTTCGGAGGCAAAGGTATTCATTTTTGAAAAAAACGTTACAATAAATAAAGCTTGTCTAACAAACGAAAGAAGAAGAATAATGCTTGCCATTCATTGAGTCTTTCTTCATCTATTTGAAGGTGTAGAAGTACTTAGATATGATTTGTTTTATTTTGCGTTAAAAAAAAAAACCACATGATGTCAATTAGAGGAGCCTCACAATACTAAGTAACAAATCTCAAAATGTACATTTGCAAATTTTCATTGTAGACGAGCTCTTCTGTATTGAAAATTGAAACATTTGTTGCAAAGCCTACTGAGGTTGAAAGAGTTAACTAGGGGAGAATTATTTTTATAATTGTTTCTAGAATTTGCTGCCCCTGAACTTTGGGCTGTTGACCAATCACCCATGATGTAACATGTGCTTTGCATAATGTCACCCTCTTCACTGCCCACCACAAAGATCCTCCATCCTTTGCCTGTTCCCATGCCTCATGCAGGGACGGGAACTGGTCACCTCATCTAATAACACCATGAATATGTGAGGGTCCAAGGTGACATCGGTGTCCTGTGTCCACATGGATACTGATCGACCACTGCCTCGTCTCCCAGGAACCAGGCCTCCCAAGGTGACATCGGTGTCCTGTGTCCACATGGATAATGATCGACCACTGCCTCGTCTCCCAGGAACCAGGCCTCCCAAGGTGACATTGGTGTTCTGTATCCACATGCACGCTGATCGACCACTGCCTCGTCTCCCAGGAACCAGGCCTCCCAAGGTGACATCGGTGTCCTATATCCACATGCACGCTGATCGACCACTGCCTCGTCTCCCAGGAACCAGGCCTCCCAAGGTGACATTGGTGTTCTGTATCCACATGCACGCTGATCGACCACTGCCTCGTCTCCCAGGAACCAGGCCTCCCAAGGTGACATTGGTGTTCTGTATCCACATGCACGCTGATCGACCACTGCCTCGTCTCCCAGGAACCAGGCCTCCCAAGGTGACATCGGTGTTCTGTATCCACATGCACGCTGATCGACCACTGCCTCGTCTCCCAGGAACCAGGCCTCCCAAGGTGACATCGGTGTCCTGTATCCACATGCACACTGATCGACCACTGCCTCGTCTCCCAGGAACCAGGCCTCCCAAGGTGACATCGGTGTCCTGTATCCACATGCACGCTGATCGACCACTGCCTCGTCTCCCAGGAACCAGGCCTCCCAAGGTGACATCGGTGTTCTGTATCCACATGCACACTGATCGACCACTGCCTCGTCTCCCAGGAACCAGGCCTCCCAAGGTGACATCGGTGTCCTGTATCCACATGCACGCTGATTGACCACTGCCTGGTCTCCCAGGAGCCATGCCTCCCATCCCTGTTCTCTCCCAGTGGCATTTACTGCGGTCAAAATGTTTCAGTGTCCGCCACAAGATGCTGTCTATGAGCCAGTGTTCTTCCACTTTCACATCTTGTTAAATGTCTGTGTTTTTCTTCTTCTTAGCCCATGGTAATTTGTCTGTAACATTGAAGTCCAATAGCTTCGAGTTTCTTCTTCATGGCCCATGGTAATTTGTCTGTAACATTGCAGTTCAACAGCCTCAAATTTCATCTTCTTAGCCCATGGTAATTTGTCTGTAACATTGAAGTTCAACAGCCCTGAGTTTCTTTTTCTTGGCCCATGGTAATTTTTCTGTAACATTGCAGTTCAACAGCCTCAAATTTCTTCTTCTTAGCCCATGGTAATTTGTTTGTAACATTGAAGTTCATTGAGTTTCTTCTTTAGTGATTGCAAAATGACACACATTTGTATGTTGCCACAGGAAAGATGCCTATTTATGTTAACCAGTTTGCTGGTGTTGAGCATATAGACTAACAACTAATGCACATTTATTTCAGGTCAGTCATCTGAGTACGACCCCTACAACAGGAACCCGCTGTATTCTAGAGCTGAGCTGGACTGTGTGTGGGAACTGGAGCAGCTGGTCAAGCACTACCACCCCACTGTCAGGTTGTATGCTGCCTCCATCCTGCAGGTGAGAACTGTTGAAGCATTGTCAGGTTACAGACTTGCTCAATGCCGTTATAAACCCAGACATGCCATCGGATGTGTGGTACTCCCTGGATAACCAGGTCGTGAAGGCAGATGTCCCATGTATTATATTGAATGAGTGTCTTCTTAGTAGAGAGAGTAAACTGAAGTACTTGAGCATCACCTTTGATAGGTGTATGTTAAGGATCATACACATATACATACACATATAATTAATCTGACATTTACCTTGCTGTTTTGTTCTGGAAGTTTTGATTTGTATAACACCTGCCTTCTTCCTTTTATCTGTCCACAGAGCAAATCTATCAAATATGACGGAGATGCTTTACAGGACTACACCCTGATTCGCTTCCTTGACCGATTCGTCTACAAGAACCCAAAGAAAGGTAAGTCAGAAGGCTGAAGTATTTCATCTGGATTTTATCCCTTTCTTTTGTGGGTCATGATCATCATGCTGCACTGCATGGAGGTTGGGCAGTAGGGAGTCCACAGCACTCTCTGTCATGAGTCTGCAACACTTTCTGTCTTACGGCTTCATGGTGCCTCATAAGACCTCTAGCCCATCTTGTGATGTTGTTGCTTCGTATATAACATTATCCTTCTCTTGAACACTCCTTCAGAATGTTTTTCTTCAACACTCTTTAACCCTTTAATAAGAAGCTGTGTCACTATATAACTGAAGCAGCTTAATTGCACACCTTAATTTAAATCAATAATGTTTTCTTCAGTCCCAATTCTTGTAAATCTTTAGTGTTTGGTTTCTTCTTTTGTCATATTTCTCATATTTTTGTGTGGATGATGTAATGTAATGTTTTTTTCCAATCCCATTTCTTATATTCTTTTGTGGATGATGTTGTAATGTAATGTTGTCTTCAATCCTGGTGCTTGTAATTCTTCAGTGTGTAGTTTCTCCTTCCATCATGATATTTCTCATATTCTTTGTGGATATTGCCTATAGCAGATTAGAATATCTATGTGTGCTGTCTTCTGCTTCGAGTAGCGTGGCATGCTTCAGTTGAAAATTCAAAGATAGGGCGCATTCATTGCACCTTTTGCCAGGGCATGCTGGTGTGTTGGGAAACATGTAGATGGACAGATTGGCTGGGTGTCAACCACTACTTGGGGCATTGTTGCACAATAAGACAGATGTGGTCGCAGCCCTTTGGGATCCTGTGTCTAGTGTGGAGGAACACATACACCATCACGGCCTGGGTAGAATGGTGGGACAGGGAGTGACCAGAGGATCTGACAGACACTCAGTGCTCCGAGGAAAGTCAAATGGACACATAATCAGCTGGTACTGTTAGTATTGGGACTCTTCGCTGGGTGTTGCAGATGAGGACGAAGCACATATGGGAATGCCCCAAGTGCTTTAATGTCAGTTCTTGACAACTCACCTCAATATCTATTTGTAATCTTTATCTTGAAAATGTTGTTACCTGTCTTAATCTGTTGATGCCTTTTCTGAATACACCCTGCAAATATTGTTTCTTTAAATATCCATATTTGTGGATATCATCATCATCATCATGTGCCAACCCAAACATCACAGGCAGTCATGTCCCTCCACTAACATGTCTTTTGTATTCATGGTAATTTTTACCCACTGATTGTCTACCTTGCCACTCTGTCAACACACCCTACATTTTACTCCTCTGTTTCTAATACCGTCAATCTTTCTGGTTGTCACAACTGTTTCCATACCCTCTTGAATCACACGTGGCAGAGAGATGATACTTATCCTGATGTGGATGTTGTTTGTGATTTGGACACCAGGTGATATGGATATTAGTATTCATATTCATCGTTCTGGAGATACTTTTTCTGTTTCTCCATATTTTTCTCTGGCTAATCTAGCTTTCTATGGTGCACTGCCTAATGGTCTTCTTAGTAATCTCTGTGGAAATACTTTTTCTGTTTGTCCATTTTTCCCCCAGAACAGTCTAGCTTTCTACATTGCACTGTTTATTGTTCCTCGTAGTCATTTTTGTGGGGATGTTTCTTCTGTTTCCCTATTTTTTTCTTAACAGTCTATTTTCTGCATTGTACTGCCTAGTCATCAACATGATATTTGTTGGATTAATCATTTCACTTGCTGTCTTTTGACCATGTGCCTAATGCTTCTATTTTGAGTTTTAAAACCATCTTTGTTGATATATAGTCTCTCAATTTTAAGCTGTTACATTAATCTTCCTTCTCTGCCATTCCATCTCCTTTGTTACCATTTTTTGTATGATAACAAATTCATGTTACATTCTTGGGCACATAAAATCTGCTCTGAATTTAACATTCTTATTTTCTCACATGAGTAGTATTTCAGAACAAGCTTACCATTCAGTATCATTTTATATTTGATTTAATACATTCATCTGTGTTTTCAGAGTCTATAATTTCACAAACCAGCCACTTTAAAAGAGCTGGCCCGTCTGGCATTCGTGCAGTTGCTGTCAATTCCAAAGAGTTCCTGGAGATTGGCGAGGAGGATGTGCCAGAGGATGAGAAGTTTTTCTACAGGTAAGTAGGATTGTGTCAGAATGCTCCGTGGGTGTGTACAAAACTAAACTGTGGTAAAGTATTCAATGGTTAGTGTACTGACAGACAGAATGCTCTGTGGGTGTGTACAAAACTAAACTGTGGTAAAGTATTCAATGGTTAGTGTACTGACAGACAGAATGCTCCGTGGGTGTGTACAAAACTAAACTGTGGTAAAGTATTCAATGGTTAGTGTACTGACAGACAGAATGCTCTGTGGGTGTGTACAAAACTAAACTGTGGTAAAGTATTCAATGGTTAGTGTACTGACAGACAGAATGCTCTGTGGGTGTGTACAAAACTAAACTGTGGTAAAGTATTCAATGGCTGTGTGCTGGCAGACGGAATGCTCCGTGGGTGTGTACAAAACTAAACTGTGGTAAAGTATTCAATGGCTGTGTGCTGGCAGACGGAATGCTCCATGGGTGTGTACAAAACTAAACTGTGGTAAAGTATTCAACGGCTAGTGTATTGACAGACAGAATGCTCCATGGGTGTGTACAAAACTAAACTGTGGTAAAGTATTCAATGGCTGTGTGCTGGCAGACGGAATGCTCCGTGGGTGTGTACAAAACTAAACTGTGGTAAAGTATTCAATGGCTGTGTGCTGGCAGACGGAATGCTCCATGGGTGTGTACAAAACTAAACTGTGGTAAAGTATTCAACGGCTAGTGTATTGACAGACAGAATGCTCCGTGGGTGTGTACAAAACTAAACTGGTAAAGTATTCAACGACTAGTGGGCTGACATACAGAATGCTCCGTGGGTGTGTACAAAACTAAACTGTGGTAAAGTATTCAATGGTTAGTGTACTGACAGACAGAATGCTCTGTGGGTGTGTACAAAACTAAACTGGTAAAGTATTCAACGGCTAGTGGGCTGACAGACAGAATGCTCCATGGGTGTGTACAAAACTAAACTGTGGTAAAGTATTCAATGGCTGTGTACTGACAGACAGAATGCTCTGTGGGTGTGTACAAAACTAAACTATGGTAAAGTATTCAATGGTTAGTGTACTGACAGACAGAATGCTCTGTGGGTGTGTACAAAACTAAACTGTGGTAAAGTATTCAATGGCTAGTGTGCTGACAGATGGAATGCTCCGTGGGTGTGTACAAAACTAAACTGTGGTAAAGTATTCAATGGCTAGTGTGCTGACAGACAGAATGCTCCGTGGGTGTGTACAAAACTAAACTGTGGTAAAGTACTCAATGGCTGTGTGCTTACAGACAGAATGCTCCATGGGTGTGTACAAAACTAAACTGTGGTAAAGTATTTAATGGCTAGTGTGCTGGCAGACAGAACAGCAGACCAGGTTCAATTTCCTGGTCAAGATGTTTATTTTCTGGTCACATTTTTTTGATTGACCCAATCTCATATAATGCTGGCTCTGTGGCGAAGGGGTTCTGGACAATTCATAATCTCGCATACCGTGTTCAAAACACAGCCGTGGGTGATTTAGCAGCAGGCCTCCTTGCATTGGTTTTCATACAATGGTATGTTTGCTGGTCCTTCAGAAAGCTATAGCAAACTACTGAACTTAGACTTGCCAATAAATCACAAACAGCGAAACAACGCAGGTGATCACTGCGATGTCCTGTACAGAATATGCAACTTTTAACAATCTCATAGTTGGGTTGAAAAATGGAGCGCCAGGAATGAGTAGATCAGCAAATACACTAGTAAGTTCATCAATAAATACCAAACTGGCACAATTAATTGCCATACACTGATAGGTTTATTAGAGACCAGAGCATGTGAATGTGAAATAACATTAAGAAATTCAAAGTGTAAGTTATGCATCATACTGGACCTTCATTCGCCAATAAATTTCTAAAGGTTTCACCCCTTCACTGATCAAAAAATGGATAACATAAAGCTGCTCCTCTTTGGTGTATATCAGAAGTGGGGCGGTAACTTTCAATCTGTCCTTTTGACACCACTGTGTTCGTCTGCATCGTGATGTCACATGCTTAACACTCTTTGACATCCTTAACAACAGTATTGACAGATTACATGACAATGGGATGGTTATTGTAATTTCTATCACACTTGTAAGCATTTGTCCAAAGGCAAACCAACTCATTGGACAAATGGCACCAATACTAAAGAACAAACATGTATCAATAACTTCTAAGAAAGCACTTTACAACACAATCTTCCTACCAACTCTATGCTACCAATGCCAAACCTGGACAATGACAGAAAAAGAGAAAAGAAAAATCACAACAACGGAAATGAGGTTCCTGAGAAGAATACTCAACGTATCAAGAAAAGATAAGATCAGAAATGAAGAAATCAGGACTAAAGTGGGGGTTAAAGCAGCACTAGATTTTATTAGAAAGCAGCAAGTCAAATGGTTTGGCCAAGCAAGCATACCACAACAAGCAATGATGTACAGACCAGATTGAAACAGAGGAAGAGGCCGACCACGTAAACGTTGGACAGATGGAATAGCAGAGTCCATGGGAATATCGATACATGAAGCCAATAATCGGGCACTCTGACGATGTTTATACTTCACCTCGACACCGCAAGGTACAAGAGGAACATGATGAGATGAGATGAGACTTGTAAGGTTTTCATGTGAAGCCCCCTCGTAACCTTGCTGCATGCACCTGACGAGACGCAGCAAAATATTCCAGGCAATAAACCATGTAACATATTGTCTGTGGCTTCTATGTTTGAATGAGGGTTAGCCAGCTTGTAACTGGCACTTATGTTTCCGTTTCATTGACCAGGTACTTCACTGAGAGAGCCAGCAGACAGAAGGAGCTTGGTAGTGATGCCGACAGTGACAGTATTGGAGATGACGATTTTGATGCCTTCCTGGGTAGGAATTCTGGAGTGCTAGAAATATGTTTCTCTCTTTATGTTGTAGTTCATCATCCTCTACTAGCAGGTTCTTTGCAGAATAACGTTCTCATCACAACCCATCAGAAATAGATTCTTGATCCATTGCCAGTTCCCACTTAGGGAGATATAAAATTGTTACTTTAGTGAGATTAGAACTTGTTACTTTAGGGAGATGTGAGCTTGTTACTTTAGGGAGATGTGAGCTTGTTATTTTAGATTGATGTGAGCTTGTTACTTTTGACTGATGTGAGCTTGTTACTTTAGGGAGATGTGAACTTGTTATTCTAGCCTGATGTGATCTTGTTACTTTAGGGACATGTCAGCTTGTTATTTTAGATTGATGTGAGCTTGTTACTTTAGGGAGATGTGAGCTTGTTATTTTAGATTGATGTGAGCTTGTTACTTTAGGGAGATGTGAGCTTGTTATTTTAGACTGATGTGAGCTTGTTACTTTAGGGAGATGTGAGCTTGTTACTTTAGGGAGATGTGAGCTTGTTACTTTAGGGAGATGTGAGCTTGTTACTTTAGGGAGATGTGAGCTTGTTACTTTAGGGAGATGTGAGCTTGTTATTTTAGGGAGATGTGAGCTTGTTACTTTAGGGAGATGTGAGCTTGTTACTTTAGGGAGATGTGAGCTTGTTATTTTAGTCTGATGTGAGCTTGTTACTTAGGGAAATACGAGCCTGTTATCTTAGTGAGATGCCAACTTATTACCTTAGTTGACTAGTTACTTTATAGAAATATGTTAATCATTTATGGGTGTTGAATATAGTTGTTAAATTGTCATGTATGTTTGTCTTTGCATTGTTTGTCTCTTCCAGTAATTAATGCTACCATCTTTGACTTCACCAACAATCCTTGTAATGACTGTTTGAGCATATTTGTGGCTTGTTGTGCTGTGCATGTCTAGTCCATATAGTAATACTGGTGGTTTTAGTTCATGTTAAATATGTTTACATTCCCTGAATTAAACATTAATATAGTGGTCTCCTTGGCCAAGTGGTTAAGCCACCTGCATCGTGTTCAATAAAGATGGAGTCGATTCCAGACTTCATCATTTGTTTCACGAGTGCAGTTTTCTTAGTGACTCCTGAAGGTCATCGCTGGCTCTATTGTATTCTTGCTTTGTGAAATGTTTTGCCAGGCAGCCCTGCAGAAGGAGACCAAGTCATATGGGTTAAAACCTGGTGCAATGATGTCAATCTTCTGGCCTGAAACATCCCATCTTCCCCTTGTTTTTGTAGATTTCTATTTTACAAATGTCTTGCCTGCTATAATCAGATAAAAGGTTTACATCTAAAGCATCATTCATTTTCCTCAGACGGTTTCGAGCAAGATGTTGATAAGGATGACCTAGGGGACATGGATTTGGACTTTGCTGGGTGAGTTAAATGCATCAGTCTGTGCCAGGAGTTCTGTGTACTTTTGAACTCAATTGTTTCACTGACATATGTTAGTGTAAACTCTCTAACTAAATTGTTGTGGTTGGGATATAATCTCTAATCTAATTGCTACAGCATTATGTTTGCATTGTATAATGTCTCCTCCAACTGTTCTAGATATGTTTCTTGGTCTGTAGTCTCTGTTTCATGTGTATTTATTTGTCAATGGTTGCTACTCCATGTGCTGTTTTCTCATTCTGTAGTTTCTACTTCAGGTGTCTGTACTTTTTGGTCTGTAATAACTATTCCAGGTGCTATTGTAATATTTCTTAATCTGCAGACTCTACTCCATGTGCTGCAGTAATGCTGCAGTGAATTTCTTGGTCCATAACCTCTACTACATGTGCTATAGCAATATTTCTTTGTCTATAGTCTCTACCCCATGTGCTATAGTGATATTTCTTGGTCCGTAGTCTCTACTCATGTGCTGTAGTGATATTTCTTGGTGTCTACTCTCTAATCCATATGCTATAGTGATATTTCTTATTCTATAACATCTACTCCATGTGCTATAATATTTCTTCATCTATAGTCTCAACTATCAACTAACATTATCTATTTTTATATAGATTGCCCAACTCTGTACATTTTTTTTTTTTTAATACAGTCAAATTCTGTACTTTAAAAAAAAATGTTATAAGATAATTAAATTCTGTCCATTATCGATTAACAAAAATAATTCTTTTCTGTAGAGATTCTTATAAATCAAAGGCAAAGGACAGAAAGAAGATTCCAGAAAAGGTCTCTGACGAGGAGAGTTTGGAAGGTGATGATGAAGATGATGATGATTTGGGAGATGAAGAACTTGCAGCAGAGTTTCAGCAGGAGATGGAAGGTCTGGAAATGGACAATGATGATGATGGTGACAGCTTTATTGAGAATGATGTGAGCAACGCCGGCGAGCAGCCAGGGTCACAGTTTTCAGACGATGACCTTTCTCTTGATGAGGATGGTAAGTTTTCTTGCATTCATCCATATTTGACAAGATTTTGAAATTTGTTTTTGTGTTTGCTCGCTTTGGAACTCAAGCGTAGTCCGCAGATATGCTACAGCTTCTAGTTGTTGCCACTACTGGGATGCATGGGACTGATTTTGTTTGTGGATTAGCTTTCTTTGTTACCGGTGCCCCTCGCCATCAGGTGAACCCACTCTGACCTCTGAGGTACTTGTAATTTACTTCCACAAGTCAAGGACAAGAACACGTTTTAGTCCAGCTGACCAGTAAAGGGGTTGAACCTGCTACCTCAGCATCAGCACACCGGAAGTTTAAGAGCAAGTGCTTCTATCCATTCAGCCATGCTGACCTCCCTGATAAGATTACTGTAAAACCTGTTGAATATCTTTCTTATGGCACGTGTTTTGGATTGACTGATGTTTTAGGTGCCTTCATATATTGCCAACATGGTTGTGGGTTTTCAACTCAGCTTGTAACCTATTAACAGATCCAGCTGGGTAGTAGCCATGCCTTCATTCCATCCCATCAGACACATTAGAGAGACACTCCATAGGGGTGTGCACAGTGTGGGTGTTAGGAATCTTCCATCATCATGGGGGGATGTTATCTTTCAGCATACAAAGTTTGTATTTCTTGACAAGCATGCCTGCTGATTAGATCATACATTAAATTCTGCCAGTGAATATCACACAAAATGCTCCACACTGTCAAATGTGAAAAGTGGAATAGACAGGAGTCTCGGAAATCCAACAGCCCGCACAGGTACACTGTGCATAATGCCGCTGCCAGAATTCCAACACAAAATTAATCCACGAAAACCACAGTTCATCGTCGATAGACTCGGCAGTCGATGACCCGTTTTGGAACCTCGACTAACTAACTAACTAACATTACATTCTGCCTTCAGTAGACAGATATAGTCCATGCTACCTGTGTTAATCAGTGGTGGAGGGATGACTGCACATCGACTGGCTGGTACTGTGTGTGTAATCCTGTGAGTTACCACTGCAGTAGTGTGATCATTGTTCAGTTGGAAATTGATATTTTGCCCCCCCCCCCCCCCCAAATCCATGAAGGCTCAATGGTCATAAGATAAGTAGCAGCCTTCAAGCCCAGAACTTTAAAGAGATAAGGATACATCAAAAACAGGCTGCAGTATAGACTCTAAAACTAGCTGCTGTGTAGACACTCTAAAACACGTTATGGTAGACACTCTAAAACAAGTTATGGTAGACACTCTAAAACAAGGTATGGTAGACACTCTAAAACAAGTTATGGTCGACACTCTAAAACAGTTATGGTCGACACTCTAAAACAAGTTATGGTAGACACTCTAAAACAAGTTATGGTAGACACTCTAAAACAAGTTATGGTAGACACTCTAAAACAAGTTATGGTAGACACTCTAAAACAAGTTATGGTAGACACTCTAAAACAAGCTGCTGTGTAGACACTCTAAAACAAGTTATGGTAGGCACTCTAAAACAAGTTATGGTAGACACTCTAAAACAAGGTATGGTAGACACTCTAAAACAAGGTATGGTAGACACTCTAAAAGCAAGTTATGGTAGACACTCTAAAACAAGTTATGGTAGACACCCTAAAAGCAAGTTATGGTAAAGACACTCCAAAATCAGTTATGAGAATGAAGTTAAGAAAACAAAATGAAAGTTACAGACCAGAACATGATGGCATCACATTATGTAGAAACCAGTTGACCAGGATCTCAGTCTTAGATCAAGACGCTGTTGACTTAGAATACACCTTCCACCGAGTTGATCTTGAAGGCTCTGCCAGTTGGAGATATAAAATACCAAGGAAAATCCTAGGACACATTCTACATGACTGCCCAAAATTTGGCATGCAGAGAAAGGAAATCTGGCACACAGGAACAATTCTACAAGATCAGTATGGTGGATTGATGCAGGCTTCAGGCTAGCTGTCCTGATTATGGCATATTCTATAAATAGACACATAGATAACACTGACCTCGAAATAGTGAACAAACTGACTTTATTTTCAAAGGTTTAAGAATTGGGCACGCAGTCCCCTCTAATATTGTGCCCTTCTTATCCCTCTCTGTTTCATATATTATTTCAGTAAATCAGCATGGCCGAATAGATAAGAATGCGTATTCTTAAACATCCGGTGTGCTGATGCCGAGGTAAGGAGTTCAACCTCTACACCGAACATTTGGACTAAAATGTTGACCTATCGTCCTTGACTTGGGGATGTTAATTACAAGTACCTCTGAAGACTGAGTGGGTTTGCCTTATGGCAAGGGACACTGTTAATAGGTAAAAGCTAATCCGCACACAAAATTCAGTCCAGCACTACTAGAAGTTGAGTATATGGACTACGCTTGAATTCAAAGCGAGCAAGCGCGAACAAAAAATGTTTTTTTCATCCATACATCACTTATGAGGCTAATTTAGGACAAGGACAACAACCATCAATATATATATTATGTTGTTTGTCCATCAAGAATGATGATGACCATTCATTTCATCCAGTGGGGTTGAAAGTATGGAGCCGTGGGTTCTAAGATGGCTGATAAGGCCTATTTTGGCTCCAAATGTTCTTTGACAATGTGGACAAAGAATGCTTGATGCTCCAGGAGGAGGATCTCCTGCAGTGGTTTTCCTGTCCAGTCTTTTCTTCACAGCTCTTGCAGTCCTGGTTGCTTCACAAGTGACTGCACCCTTATGTAATGATGTATGCCACGAATTACGGTCTTTAGCAGCAGTCTCCCAGTTGTCAAGATGAATTCCAAAAACTTTCAGTGAGATTTTTAGAGTGTCTTTAAAGTTGGGAGTGTTTACCACAATGCAGCTCGCCGTAAAAAATTCGTTTAGGGAGCCTGTGATCTGGCATATGAGTTAAGTGACCAGCCCAGCGAATCTGATTCTTCATTAGTAGAGTGTGGGTACTGGGCATGGACACTCTTTCTAGGACTTCAGTGTCTGGGATCTTGTCTTGCCATTTAATCTTCAATAGCTTCCTAAGGCAGACTGTGTGGAAGTGGTTTAATTTCCTAGCGTGTTGCTGATAAACAGTCCAGGTTTCACAAGCATATAGCAGTGTGGATAATACAACTGCTTTGTAGACTTTCAGCTTTGTTTGCAGGCTTATTCCAGTTCTGTCCCATACATTCTTGTACAGTTTGCCAAAGGCCGCGCTGGCCTTGGAGATTCTTGCATTCACTTCGCCATCAATTGTGCCAGCTTGGGACACAGTGCTGCCAAGATAGGTGAATTTGTCCACAGCACTTAGTCTATGACTATTCACCTTAATATACATTATAAAGGCATGAGAAATGTGCAAAAATCAATACTACATGACTCACTATTATTAATTATTGATGTGGCAATTGTTATTAGCTATGAGGGGACATACTATACTAGGTATATGAGACTGACAGTTATAATAGGGTTTTATTATTATTATTATTACAATGGGGGAAAATATTCTGTACTGAGATAGTTTTTGAATAGTATGCGTTTAAATATCTAGGGATTGGTGATTTGTTGTGAAAGATTGTTCCACAGCTGAGCAGCTGAGTACGCTGAGCTCGTTTTGTATAAGTCTGTTCTAGGTTTCAGGACATGTAATATATTTAGTTTGAAGAAGAAGGTAGCAAAGATTTCCACACCCTTAAAAGGTTATGTTTTAACAAAACAGGCTTTTTATCAAGTTAGGCTGAGTTAACAGATCATTGAGGATGCCCAGAATAGAAGAGGAATGACAGACTGAATGAAAGATGTCTGCCGTTGAGTTGTATATTTTGCTAACTTCTTTTGTAACTTTTGTGTGTGTGTGTGTGTCTACTGTGTTTTAGCTGTGGTGATTTGGAAGCAGACCATCTTGCACTGGTTTCTTAGAGGTACGAGTGCCGGTTGTTCAGGAAGCAATGGCAAACTACTGAATGTAAACTTGCCAAGAAATCAGAAATAGCAAAAAATGCTAGGGTAGACTGTGGCATACTGTAAAGGATATGTGACTAATTAACTACTGTGTTTTAATTACATTTCATGTTTTGTTTGTTGTTTAATCTTAGACGAGCTTAAGATGATGATGCAGAAAGGAAACAGCAAGAAGAGAAAGCAGCAGAAAACTGACGGTGATGACTTTGGGATTGTGGGGAAGAAGCAGAAAAAGAACAAGTAAGACATCTTTGTGTATGACAGAATTATTTGATATGTTTTCAAGCACGTTTAATGGGATTATAGATGGTGAAGTGGATATGCCGCTTGCCTCACTCTATAGAGTTCATGGGTTCGATTACAAGCTTTACCATTAGGTTCACGAGTGCAGTTGTCTCTGAGACTTCTGGGGGTCATCACTGGAAGTTCATGCTTTGTGCGACACTTTTGACAGGCCACCATACGGAAAGAGACTGAACCTTATTAGATAAAAACCAGTGTGATGTAGACGGTCATCGTGCCATTTATAAAACCTTTTGCCTTTTTAAAAGAAAACACCTTTCTCAAACAAGCTGAAATATCACGTGTAACTAATTGAATATTGAACTATTCAAGAAGCAGAATAACATATATACCACACATGCAACACAATCAAGCCAATAAGGAACCTCCTACAAGACACTCTGGAACACACACACCAAACAGAACGGACAATTACATTTCAGTCATTGGCAACTCCAACCCTGACTCCAGACAACCATACAAAACTACTTGTTCTACTGATATCTCGTGTGGATATTAAGAAACAAGGCATTATACAATTACAGAACTTTTTAACAAAGACATTGTCACACAACTTTAACAACAAGTCAATTTCATTTGTAAAACCATGACCTTTCTAGACCAGTGTTATAAATATTTTATTGTAATAATTTTAAAGTTGAGTTACACAAATATGCCTATGTGTTACAATGTGTTACCACGTGTTTCAATGTGTTACAATGTGTTACAATGGTGTTCCAATGTTACAATGTGTTAAAATGGTGTTACATGTAACAATGTGTTGCAATGGTATTACAGTGCATTACTATGTGTTACACTGTTACAATTGTGTTACAATCTGCTGCAATGTTACAATGTGTCACAATGTTACCATGTGTTTCAATGTGTTACAATGGTGTTCCAATGTTACAATGTGTTAAAATGGTGTTACAATGTGTTGCAATGGTATTACAATGCATTACTATGTATTACACTGTTACAATTGTGTTAAAATATGTTAACAATGGTGTTACAGTGTGTTACTATATGTTACAATGTTACAAAGACTATAATGTTACAATGTGTTATAATATGTTACAATGTTACAATACAATGTGTAATGATGTTATGTGTTACAATGTTACAGTGTGTTATAATGTGCTACAATGTTACAGTGTGTTACAGCATGTTACAATGTTACAATTGTGTTACAATATGTTACAATGGTGTTACAGTGTGTTACTATGTTTCAATGTTACAAAGGCGACAATGTTACAATGTGTTATAATATATTACAATGTGTAACAATGTGTTACAGCGTTATAATGTGTTACAATGTTACAGTGTGCTGCAGTGTGTTACAATTGTGTTACAATGGTGTTACAGTGTGTTATAATGTTACAATGTTACAAAGACTACAATGTTACAATGTGCTACAATGTTAGAGTGTGTTACAATGTGTTATAATGTGTTACGGTGTGTTACAATGTTACAATTGTGCACGCAACCAATCACGGACAAGTCTGCACAGGGCCGGGTGTGGCTCGGTGGGGGACACGCTTCATCCATAGATGAAAGGCAGAAGAATTCTACAAATATCCTCATAGAATTCTTCACAAATCCTTGCATTTGTCAGTAATAGCCCCACATAATTGTATTAACATCCTGTTTAATTCTTCAGAAATCCTCATAGAATTCTACAAATATTCATATTTAATGTTAAATACATCTCATAAAATTCCTCAAATATCCCCATGTAATGTTACAAACACATCACAAAATTCTACAATTATCCTTACATAATTCTGTAAAGTCCACATAGTTCTAAAAAATATACCCACCTGATTATATGGTGAAAGTCATTAGAGGATCGACTTTATTGCCCTGGGTTTTATCCCATATGATTTAGTCTCTTTCTGCAGGGTGACCTGTAGAAAGCATCGCACAAAGCACAAACTCCATAGCTCCAGCGATGACCCTCAGGAGTCAGAGAAAAATGCACTCATGAACCGAAAGGCGTAGCCCGGAATCGAACCCACAACCTTCAGAGCGAGAGGCTGACTGCTTGACCACTTTGCCAAAGCGCATGGAAGAGAATAAGCAACAGAGAATCTTCTTCTTCTTCTTCTGCATTCATCTGGAGTTTTTTTTCGGATGTATGTGATTGCATTGTGCCTGTTTACAGCAGAGCTGCGTTCTTGTGCCGTTAGGCCAACACATCCGACTTCTGCGGGCATTTGTTGACCGGGTTAACCTTCCCGGGGACAGAGAATCTTATTTCAGGGCTCAAACTGGCTCTTAAGCAATACGCCATTTAGGGGTCATGAAGATCAAGCAGTTTGCACATGCACAATAGAGATTACACAATGGCTGCTCCACTATACATTTTCACTGTGGAAGAGTAATGAGGCATTATTCATGGTTTATGGTTAAAGAGTGTGAAACCTTGTGAAACCTACTCTATAATGATGGTTCAGTATGGAGACAGATGTTTGAGTTAGGAAAGAGAGTAGAATTTTGATATAATTGGAATGCTAGGGATCTCTGTCAAAAGGAGTATTGTTACTGCACTACAATGCCTGTCCCCAAATGGCTGTGCATAAAATCTGATAAAAATTTCATTTTTATGCCAGGTCTTACGAGTGTAAGAGGAAATGAAGAAGTAAACTACAGTTTTTATCAAAAGTGACATGAAACTATTGATACTGTATATCTAACATGACAATTAACACATCGGCATCATCATGTGCCACGCTGATAAACATGGGTGATCATGGTTCGCTATCTCTTACAATAACTAGAGTCTTGGATGAGGTGCGCTCATGTCCAGATTGTCCCATGTGGAAAAGAACTCAAATTGCAGCATTCTATAGATCTATACTATGTTGTGTTCTGTGTATCACCCCTGGTTGTGATCTTCAATTATTGAACATCATTGAGATACAATGAAATAATGTTGACATTGTTTTGATGGCAGGTTTGACACGGCAGACTTGTTCGCGTCTGCTGAGGAATTTGCTCATCTACTTGAAGAGGATGCTGAAAGTGGCCAGATTTCTCTAGGAGGCACGGGTGACTTGAGAAATAAAGACAAAGCTGGTATGAACTTTGAAATATATTTATATATTACAGTTTTAGTCTAAAACAAATGCAGTTCATTGTTTTGTTTGTTTTCAATGTAATCTCTAAATGATTCTAGTTTAATGGTTATTGCCCTTTGAACATAGGAAGAAGCATATTGGTCTTACAGCAAAGAGTGTTTAGAATATGTAGGGAACAGATTGGTCTTACAGCAAAGAATGTTTAGAATATGTAGGGAACAGATTGGTCTTACAGCAAAGATTGTTTAGAATATGTGGGCAATAGATTTGTCTTACAGCAAAGAATGTTTAGAATATGTAGGGAACAGATTGGTCTTACAGCAAAGAATGTTTAGAATATGTAGGGAACAGATTGGTCTTACAGCAAAGATTGTTTAGAATATGTAGGGAACAGATTGGTCTTACAGCAAAGAATGTTTAGAATATGTGGGCAATAGATTGGTCTTACAGCAAAGAATGTTTAGAATATGTAGGGAACAGATTGGTCTTACAGCAAAGATTGTTTAGAATATGTAGGGAACAGATTGGTCTTACAGCAAAGAATGTTTAGAATATGTGGGCAATAGATTGGTCTTACAGCAAAGAATGTTTAGAATATGTAGGGAACAGATTGGTCTTACAGCAAAGATTGTTTAGAATATGTAGGGAACAGATTGGTCTTACAGCAAAGAATGTTTAGAATATGTGGGCAATAGATTGGTCTTACAGCAAAGAATGTTTAGAATATGTGGTGAACAGATTGGTCTTACAGCAAAGATTGTTTAGAATATGTAGGGAACAGATTGGTCTTACAGCAAAGAATGTTTAGAATATGTGGGCAATAGATTGGTCTTACAGCAAAGAATGTTTAGAATATGTAGGGAACAAATTGGTCTTACAACAAAGAATGTTTAGAATATGTGGTGAACAGATTGGTCTTACAGCAAAGAATGTTTAGAATATGTAGGGAACAGATTGGTCTTACAGCAAAGAATGTTTAGAATATGTAGGGAACAGATTGGTCTTACAGCAAAGATTGTTTAGAATATGTGGTGAACATATTGGTCTTACAACAAAGTGTTTATACTAGATGGGAATCAGACTGTTCTTACAGCATATAATGTTTGGAGGAGTGGGGGGGGGGGGGTAGTTCTTACAGCAAAGAATGTTTAGAATGTGTGGGGGACAGATTATATTCTATTTATAATTTTGTGTGTGTATAAGATTACAGAAGCCCATAAGCGGGCACTCTCTTGCTGTTTATACTTCACCTCGACACTGCAAGGTACAAGAGGAACATGATGAGATGAGATGAGAAGATTACATTTATGTATAATGTTGTGTGGCAGATTTTATTATATTTATAATGTTCTATAGAAGATCTTGCTGAAGATATTTAACATATGAACAATGTTTTGTTTCCTATCGTTACAGCTCAGAAGCAGCTGAAGTGGGAGGCCGATCGAGACAGATGGGTGGCAGGCAAGAAGAGCAAGCATGGTGGTCACGGAAAGAAGAATTTCAAAACTGGAAACAAGAAATTCCAGAACAAGAGAAAAAAATAACTTGTAAATTATGAATTAGCTTCATACTTTGTTTGCAGACGTGGGAATTCATGATGCATGTGTTGCCGCGTGGCCTTGGTAAAACTCAAGGTATTGACTACAGCTGCGCTGTTTTCATATGTGTTTGCTCCACTCTGAGCTAAGGTTGAACTGTGGAAACATTCTCAAACACTTTGTTTTGTGCTTGTTAAATAAAACAGGTATTGTGTTCAGTTTTTGTGAAGTTTTTATTTTCTCAGTTCATGCTAGTCAACACATCACACAGTTACAGCACGCACCAGACATACCAGATAGTTATACACATGGGTAGGAGAATCTAAACATGATTCACGAGCCAGCATATTTTTATAAAACACGGCTAAGAAAAACATGAACCAAACTCCAATAAACCTACATATTTTTTTAGCCATTAAATTCCTTTATTGGAGCGAGCATATTTGTGTAAATCACAGGCTAAGAAAAACATGTACCAAACTCCAATAAACCTACATATTTTTTAATGAGCCATTAAATTCCTTTATTGGAGGCCCATGTGAAGATATCATCTTGAGGTTATTCACACATCTTTTGAGCTTTCAAGTTCCCATTACTTGTTGCATATTCCAGTGGTATGATAGAAAGAAATGTCTCCTTCTCCTTCCCTTCTCTGATAAAATGAATTCATAGCATCAACCCCCTCATCATCAGACTTATCTGCATCTCTATCAAGTAAGATCAGACATATTGGCTTTCCTTGATTTTACATATGAAATCTCCACAAAGATATGAGGCAGTGTATGAAATAAATTCTCTATACTTTTTTTCATTCACATACTACTCTAATCAATCAATTTAGCTTGGTTAAAAATATAACTAAATCTTCAAAGTCAGTGTTGGATCAATAATGTTTGGCAATACAGTACAATGCCATGAAATGTTCACTCAAATGTTGCAGCATGTTAGCATTCATTTACCCCAACAATTTGCTAATGGAGAACATTCAGGTTTCTTCTTTGTACTTTCTGCCTCCAGACACTTGAAGTACACATAGGATTTGTCGTGCTTTTAAGTTACTTAATTACATGGTCCTCAATATCCAAACGCAACTTTAGACATTTGGTATGCGGTGTTAGTGGGAAACGTACTGCTCAGTTCGCAAATTCCCTCTTCATAGCGTAACCATGGTAGCAGTTCCAATCATTTGCTGAAATTTTCATTTGCATGACTGAGGGAATTTAGAAACGCTATCTTTAAGTCAACACCTTCAGTTACCAGCAATGGCACTACATCAAAGAAGGTCTGATACGAGAGTAAGCCGCCTAGAAAGAAAATGGACTGATGATATCAAAGACTTTGTATAATCACACGTATGACACAACAGAGTTCGGGCGCTGGAGCATTAACTATTTCTCCTCATGACACTTGGCGGCAGAAGTGGAAGATGACGATGATCTTCAATGTTAGGTCTTTGATTGTCGCCTGAAACACATTGCCATCTTAAGTTTGTTGTATGCTGATCTTCATCATCTTGACAATTAAACAAACTAGAAACTGTGCTTGGATTGGCTGGCTTCTCACCTTTATTTTATTCTCTATTGCTTCAAGGTACATTTTCAGGCAAAGTCGGCCTACTTAAAATGAAATCTGTGAGGAGTACACTGTTATATTTACTTACACAGGTCAATTTGTTCTTTTTGTGTACTTCTATTTAAGTAATCATAAAACACAACTCAACAAAAACACTGATGACCAGCGGGCTGCACGTAACGTAATGGCAGATTCCAGACTGACTATTGGAACACCTGGCTGCAGAAATCACACGTTGGCTTGCAGAAGTGCAAACGGAAATCACATACAAAAATACAGTCACACATTTTAAATGCAAGTAATGGACATGTCTAATAGTGGACTTATAACAATTTGCACACAATTAAAGTGTACAGCTATAGTACACACCACACAGTTAATAGCACACACCAGACAATTATATTACATCTCAGACAGTTATAGCACACACCAGACAATTATATTACATCTCAGATAGTTATAGCAGACACTATACAATTATAGTACACACACTCAGTTATAGCACACACCAGACAATTATATTATATGTCAGACAGTTATATTACATGTCAGACAGTTATAGCACACACCAGACAATTATATTACATGTCAGACAGTTATAGCACACACCCGACAATTATATTGTATGTGAGACAGTTATAGCACACACCAGACAATTATACTACAAGTCAGACAGTTATAGCACACACCAGACAATTATATTACATGTGAGACAGTTATAGCACACACCAGACAATTATATTGCATGTCAGACAGTTATAGCACACACCAGACATTCACACACCAGACAATTACAGTACACAGTTATAATCACATGACAGACAGTCACCTGACCATTGAGAAAATGGTCGGGTTGATCTAAAATCCAACCAAAGAAGCTCAAATAGCAGTGATTCAGTTTCTTTCATTTGAAAGATCTCGACTAGTGGACATTCATGGAAGAATAGAATGCAGGCAGCGAATGGTAAACAAATGTGTGTCGTAGACAACAGTGACAGACTGGGCACGAATGTTTCAGAAAGGACGACAGTTCACGGGTCAATTACATATTGTTGCAACAGAAAAACCATTGCCAAAATTGATGCAGCAGTACAGATGAACCGTTGTCGAAACATACGTTCACTAGCGAAAGAATTTGATTTGTCAATTGGGACAATTCAAAAGGTCATTCGTAAGAAACTGCAATATCGGAAGGTGTGTTCACAGTGGGTACCACGGATGTTGACCGACCACCAAAAAAAGGAACGCATGGGATGGTGTTTGAACCACTTGCTGCGTTACAGAGTGGAGGGTGATGCATTTCTCTTCCGCATAGTGACAGGCGATGAATCATGTCACCACTTTGAGCAGAGCAGCAAAAGAGAGCGAGAGCATGCAATGGAAGCATGCTGGATCACCAAAAGCCAAAAAATTCAAGTTACAGGTTTCCTCTGGTAAGGTTATGCAGAGCGCATTTTTTGATCATGAAGGGCTATTATTGGCCGAGTGGTCTCGAGGTATGGTGTTGGAGGTCCTGGGTTCAGGCCCCAGTGAGGACCGGGATTTATTAAAAAAATCCACGTGGACTTCCAGTTATAAAATTTCCCCTGGTCTCTGGGTAGTGAGATCGGACGTATGTGTATTGTTGCGCACGTAAAAAAATCCCTTGGCAGTTGGAAATCGAAAAAGAGTAGCCTAATGGCGCTGCCCGGGCAACATTTTGAGTTAAAAATCTACCCAAAAGTATTTCAGGATCCTCGCCGATGCTACGGAGTTTGTGCATTGAGCTGAGTTTCTCCAGACTCAGGTTTGAGTTAGGAGAAAAAACGGAGCACTTATGGGTTAAACCCGTGTGCCGTGATGTTGATCCAACGACTAAACGACCTGGTGTCAACATCAACTCTACCCACAAGTTGCAAACATTAGACAAGCTGCAAAAAGCCATCAAGAATAAACGACCCGGCTTGCTTTCTTACAGTGTGATTTTGTTGCACGATAATGCTCGTCTGCATGTCACAAAGATTGTGCAGGAAGCATTAGCTTGGAAGAAGTGGGAAATTCTCCAACATCCAGCCTATAGTCCTGATTTGTCACCATCTGATTTTCATTTGTTCGGACCTCTAAAAAAAGCTGTCAAGGGGCAACGATTTCACACAGATGCAGACGTAATGAGCGCGGTAAACACTTGGTTCAGTGAGCAACCACAATCCTTTTTAGCGGACGGCATTCGCAGCTTACCTAAGCAATGAGATGCTTGCCTGAATGCCTATGGTGACTTCTTCTGACCAATCCATGGTGCATAATTCATTCAAAATGAATGCATTGTTTAATTCTACCACACCTGTTAAATTCAATTCAATTCTTTCATGCTTTTGTAATAAAGCCATTGGATCCGGTTTCAAATGAACGACCCTTATACATGATCTTGATGTAGAGATGTTCTGTAAAAACTGCATATATGATCTTGATTGCCGAGACGTGCTGTAAGTACTATATACTTGAATCACGGTACAGGCGAGCACGGTGACGTCATAAGGACAATTTAAAGATGCCCCTCCCCCCCTTTTGTCATGCACCAAAGAGAACCAGCGTGCTGTTATCTGTTTCTTGATCAGTGAAGGGGTGAAACACAGAAATTCATCGGTGAATGAAGGTCCAGTATGGGGATGCATACCTGCCCGTCCAGCAAGCGTATGAGTGGAGTAGGAAATTTAAAAACTTCTATTTCAAAATAGTTGCGATTGGCAACTGCCGTGAGATTGTTGGCGTTTACAGCGTACACTTGGACCTCCTGGATTTCCGCCTTATCCGAGAAGGCTATATACTCGATCTATCTACCCAAGAGGTCAGGGGGCGTGTGATATCATTAGATACCAATGATTCTTGGGAAAATGTCCAGGACCGTGCGGGGATCGATCCCGGTACCTTCTGAGATAGACAGCGTAACCTCTGAGCCACGGGTCCTTCCTCTCTACCCCCCCCCCCCCCCCCCCCCTCTCTCTCTCTCTCTCTCTCTCTCTCTCTCTCTCTCTCTCTCTCTCTCTCTCTCTCTCTCCAGCATATAACATCCTCAAACTTGTTTTTCCGACTTCCATGAACAGGAAATTATTCAACCGAACGCCCTTCATCTTACAGAATCCCGCCTTTGATTACACGTTAGAGTTTTGTTCAGAATTATTAATTATTGATCACAGCCAACATATAGAACCGATCAACTCGCCAGACCATGCTTTCACATTTCGATTAGAAATCGCACATCGCCTTGATGCCTTTCAAGTTCTTTTCAATTGCTTTTTAGTGAGTTTGTCAAGATTCCAAGTTAAAAGTTTCTCCCAACTAAAACAACAATCTACATGCCAATCTGGCATTCGTGAAGCCTGGTAATTTCCTGAAATCAAACAGATGTCCCTTTATATTTCTCGTTATGTGTTTTTTCCCCTGCAATTTTTTTGTCATCTCCGTGGATGGAAAAGAAGCCACGTCTGTAAGTTCAAACTTCTCTTTTGACCGCCCCATCCCACTTTCTACAGAAGATTAGCTCTATTACGGCTTTTGCAGGTCTAGTGCGTATCGTTCTGTCCCAGCCGAGTTCAATAATCGAATTCGCCGTCCATTGAGAATTCTTCAGGGGCTCAAATAAACTAGTTATGCCAGTGATCGATGCTGCCCTGTTCTTTATCTCATCATTAACAATTATAATCACCTTCGATTCTTGATTCATGTGATGATATTTCCCCTCACATTTGGCAAATATTTACCGGCCGGTTTTTAACTTGTTTACTCAAGAATATTGAAGGAACTGTTAACGCATTTTCTTCCAACTAGTTGTTCCACGGCTGCTTTTCTAAATCACCTGTCAGCAAAAGAGAATTGCCGCTTTCTTTTTTAACCAGTTGTTGCGTTGATCCATTCTTCCCGAGCTGTTTTTCTAGGACCTCTAAGAGACAATTAATTCTTAACTGCCGTGAGGAATCGGTGCAGGATGTCTCAGTATGAGATTTCAGTTTCTGGTAAAGATTATGGGTGAATTATTGAACGTGATTTTCAAACTGTATACATATTGTACAGCGTGGCTGAAAGGTGCTCACTTTTAAACTTCCTGTGCGTTGGTAGCGGGGTAGTAGGTAATTCCCTACACCGGTCAGTTGAACGTAAACGTTGATTTCTCATTTAGAAAGCAATGGCAACCTACTGAAGATAAAACTGCTTAGAAAATTAACCCGGGTTGATGACAACGTCCTGCAAGTGACACGCGTCATTTTGATTAATATTTTAAGTGGTCGTGGGTGAATAATTTAAAAGTATCATCATCTTCCACCTTTCCCGTCAAGCGGCGTGGGGAGGAATAATTGGCGTTCCAGCGCCCGATGGGTGGCACTGGATAGTGTCATTCCGTGTGATTGTACAATATCTGTGACGTCGTCAATCCATTTTCTTCTCGGGCATCCTCTTGCTCTTGTCGCAGATGATCTTTGATGTAGGGCCAGTGATGGGAGTTGATGATGTTGCATTCTAACGAGATGGCCAAACCATTTGATTTTCTGTCTGTCGATAAATGTGGCACAAGGTGTTGATCCCAGTGTCAGATAACATCAGTTTTTATTTGACCTCGGATTGTTAAGTTGGCAGCTACCATGGTCTGGCAAGAATGAGACAGCGAAGAGCGACGAGGGGGTCTGGCCAACGCTCAGAGGAAAGGCGAGACGGACATATAATCAGATTGCTACTGGTACTATTGGTGTTGGAACTCTTCGCTGGCTGCTGAAGATGGGGACGGAGCGCTTATGGGAATACCCCGAATGCCGTGATGTCGGTTCCTAAATCAATCAATCAATCAAGTTGGCAGCTCTCCTCAGGCATCTCATCTCACAGGTGTTGATTTTGCGTTAGTGTGATTTGGATCATGTCCAAGTTTGACATTGGTAGCATATAGTTGGTGTCAATATGCTGTGTATTGCTGTCGTTTTGCGGACATAGGTATATTTAAAAGTATAACCAGAGCAAAAACACACGAAATGTTCAGTAGGAGTTATCCCATCATGAACGAATGGAAAAGTTGGCCTCAAACCCTGACCTCTGACCTTGAAGTGTCAAGGTACTTCGATCATATAAAGCGGACATAGCTCCGTGTTACAGAAGGCGTTGGAGAGAACCGTGGAAGGGAAACGTGCAAGAGGAAGACAATGTTACAACTGGGTGGTCAACACGCAGACATACACTGGAAGAAGTCTGTGGTAGTGCACAGTGAAGACAGGGCGTGATGGAGACTCAAGACAGCCGAATGTATCAAACCCACATAGTTCAGATATTTGTGGAGGGACTTGATCGTCTGCGCCGCTCAACTGGCAAATGATGATGTTATAGAACACAGGACAGATATTTGTGGGTCGACATGATTGTCTAGTCCCCAGCATGTACACGATGAGGATGATACAGAACATAATTCTTGGCATGGAGCTTGCGGTGACAAATCAAATCAACTTTATTTTAAAAGGGTCACAAATTGGGCACGCAGGCCCGTCTTACATTCGGCCCTTCCAACCACTCATCTTTCGTTCATCAGTGGTGCATTGTACACTTACATAGGAAGAAAAAAACATTGTCAAATGAATGTTGTAAACATAATGCAAATTACCCTGTTATGAGGCAAATCTCCCACCCACCCACACATCATCCCACACACACACCCATGGACACATAATACCCCACCAACCGACCCATCCCCTTCCCACAATCCCCCACCCATACACACTGCCCTCACCCGTTCCCCCAACCCACACACACACACTCACCACCGACACAAACATCCCCCACCAACCCACACATCCCGCACCCACCCACATACACATCCTATCCCACACATCCATCCCCCACTCATACATCTACCCACCCACCCACACCCCAACCACCCATCACTCAACCACCTATCCCCCAACCACACCTCCATCGACCACACATTCCCCACCCACACACACATCCCCCACCAACCCAAACATCACGCACCCACTCACATATCTCAAACCAATACACACATCCCCACCAACAGACATCTCCCTACCCACAAACACACATCTCCCTACCCACCTATATATCATCAATCCCCTCACACACACACACACACACACATCCACACCCACCCACACATGCACTAACTCACATCCCCCACCACACACATATTCCCCACCCGTACCACACACATCCCCCATCCACCAAATATTCCCCACCCACACACCACACACAGGTATCTCACACCCACACACCAAAACATATCCGCCACCCACATAACATACAATATCCCCACCCACACACCACACACATATCCCCCTTCCACACCCACACAGATAGCCTCACCTACCCACCACGCACATATCCCCACACCACACAAAACCCCACCCACGCACACATCCCTACCCACCCCACACCACACAAATCCCCCACCCACGCACACATCCCTACCCACACACCACACACATATCCCCAACAAACACACCACACACAACTCCCCACCCACACACACACATCCCCCACCCATCCACAAACAGACACACTCACTCACCCACACATCCTCCACTACGCACTCACACACCCCGTAACCGCCCACCCCTAACCAAACATCTCTCGATCACACATACCCCCACCCACACACATCCTCCACCCACTCACACATCCCTCTCCGATACACACTCATCCTTCATTCACCTATACATTCTTCAGCCACTCACACACACCCACCCACACATCCCCCACCAACCACACATACTCTACACACCCACACATATCCCCCACCCATACACACATTCCCCGCACCCATCACACACACCTCCCACACACACACACCACACTACCCCCCCACCACCACAAACTTACACCCAGCCACACACCACACACACATCCCCGACCCACACACCACCCATATATCCCCAACCCACACACCATACACTTCTCCCCACCCACCCTTCCTTCCACAGTCCGCCAACACAGATCTCCTACCCACACACCCCCGCCACCCACACATACTTCCCTCTAACCATCCACACATCCTCACCCAGCCACACATATCCCCCACCCATACACACATCCCCCGCAACCATCCCCCACCCATACACACATCCCCCACACCCTCTACTTACACCCCGACACATCCACCCACACATACCCCCACCCACCAACACCCACAAATCTCACTACCCACCAACACCCACAAACCTCACTACCCACCAATACCCACACACCCCAATCCATCCAAACGCATACCCCCACCCACACATCTCCCACACACATCCCCACACTCACACACATCCCCCCACACACACACGCTCACACATCCCCACATCTAGACATATACATAATGCCTCGCGTGATCACTGAAACTAATATGAACAAACTAAAAGAACTGACAGAAAAGCTAAGTACTTATCATCATAAATCATGTATGTTGTCATTACAGAAGGTCTCGTAAACAATATAAAATAACTCAAAGTAATGCAGCTTTACATAACTGAATTACGACACGTATGGTTATTCTGTTATGTAAAACCGCATTAATTTGTGTTATTTTATATTGTTTACATTTCCACAGCTTTACCGCAGTTCCACCACGTTTTATAGATATTTTTTACAGAAGTCTCGCCCATCATGATCATGTTTGATAGAAAGTCGCTTAAAAGTCGACAGGGTCGACTTCACTGCACCGAGATTTTAACCCATATGGCTCGGCCTCTTTCCGCAGCGCAGAAAGCGTCGCACAAAGCACGAACTCCGTGGCGCTAGCGACAACCCACAGGAGTCTCGGAAAAATTTCACTCGTGAACCGAAGGACGAGGCCCGGAATGGAACCCACAACCTTCGGAGCCCAAGTCAAACGGATTGACCACTTCGCCACGGAGACTCCCCATCATGTTCTAGGGGGCTTCAATTGAAAACCTTAAATGTTTTTTCTTCGTGGGTGCCTGTGTGTGTGCGCGCGCGTATGTGTGTGTGTGTGTGTGTGTGTGTGTGTGTGTGTGTGTGTGTGTGTGTGAGAGAGAGAGAGAGAGAGAGAGAGAGAGAGAGAGAGAATAAATTCTGAAAAGGTACAGAACAAATGTATAATTTGTCTATGTAGTCCCCACTGCGTTCAATGCAAGTTCTTCAGCCCCGACAAAGTGCTTGGATTCCTGTAGAAAATAAATGTCTTGGTCGCATGTGTAACTACTCATGCACCATCTGTCGCACCTCTTCATCGCCAACTGTGGCTAGCTAGCACGCTGGACACGCTGATCTCTGATACGTCAGTGTCTGTCACATTTTCTGGAATTTCGTGAGAAACAATAACACTATTAATTGGAAATTCATGGGAAATTTTACTGATTACCGGCCATGGGGTGATAAATATTCTTATTCAAACTTCCGGTAATTGCCTTGGGCTTATAAATTAAACTATTGTTAAAATATAAATACAGTAGTTATCCCTCTGCATTCCCCTTTAAATTGATATATAATACAACATGTCTGCTATCATATTAATAACTTTTAAGACAAAACACTGACACACCCATACTTCCCATTTTCCGCCATCCATTTTTGTTTGGTCCAAACGTACTTTTTGTTTGGCAGTGAATATGTTAAATACCTACAGGCAATTATAACGTCAGATGGAAAATGTACGAAAGAGATCAAGAGTAGAATAGATCAAACGAAAGCTGCAATTCAGAAAATGAATAGTATTTTATGGGATAAGTTACTATCATTGAATGTCAGAAAGAAAGTGTTGAAATCTTATATATAAAAGGCGATCTTCGTCCGTATCTATGTATGTCCTTTATACGTTCGCGAACGGCCCATCCGATTGAGATAAAATTTTCTACACGCCTTCCTTTCATTCCAGAGCTGTCAACTGTGATATTTTGTTAGTGTGAAATCGCCTGCTTACTCAGTATTATTTCATTTTTCATTTTTCATCATAATTTCATATATCTCAGGGGACCTAACTCTGTAAAAGTTATTTCAAGGGGCATAACTTTTCTTTATAACTTATAGTCATATTGTGGCATCGTTTTCAAAGATTTATAAACTCTTTGTCCATAGTTATGTACCGGCATATGAGTTATAATAAATAATGATACAATCTGTAAGGCATTTTTAAAGTTTTCATAAAAATGATGCACAATGCATAACATTGTAACTCATCTTTTTTTGCTTAAGAAGTTACTGTAGTCATGCAGGTGATTAGAAAGAGTTTTCATTAAAAATAATGGATGGTGTGTGGAAGAACGTTCTTTTAAGTTACTTTTTTTGTTGTATGAATTTAATGAAGCCGGACAGGGTCAGGCAGACAGATAGACAGACAGATAGACAGTCGGGAACAGGAACTTATATGACTACTTATATAAATTAAATGAGATGCTTCACACCAGGAGCTGGGCGATGCCGGGCGGGTCAGACAGACAGACAGACAGACAGACAGACAGATAGTCGGTAACGGGAACGGGAACTTATATGACTACTTATATGAATTAAATGAGATGCTTCCCACCAGGGACTGGGCGAAGCCGGGCAGGGTCAGCTAGTACTATATAAAACCTGGTTTGCTGTATGGCAGTATATCTTGGAACGTAAATGTCAAATTAGGGATAACTTAAATGCAGCTTCCATGTGGTTCCTGAGTCAAATGTTGCGAATTCCTTGGACTGCCAAATTCACTAACAATGATTGCCTGGCAAAGGGTAATGACACTATAACATTATATACAACTATAAGAAATACACAAACGGCTTTATTTTGTCATACAACGAGAAGAGAGGCATCGGAGAACATCCCGACAGCTAGAAAAAAATCAGTGGGAAAGGAGACAGAGGCAGACCAAGTGAAATGATGCTGGATGGATTGAGACGGGGGAACGGAGAAATATCATTCGGCCGGGATTATCTACAGAGTTGATCCAGCACACCAAGGACTGAGATCTGTAGAGATCTACGCCTAGCCACATGATGATGGTGATGGTAAATGAACACTACTATACATCTACGCGTCAGTCGACCTAGCCACGGTGACCTGGGACCAGCAAGTCTGAAACATTCTCTGGGATTTGGTGAAAACAAAAAATCAATTCATCATGGCCCGTTGTCAAGGGATACCAGCCAATACTTTATAATCTCCAACCAATGTCTTATCTTGCCGTTATAATTATTTCCCCCTGGAACCCACTTTGTTATTAATATTATTTTTATCATGATTAATCATCAAGTGCTGTGCCGGCTGGCGTGGACGATCGTGCTGCGCCATAGCTTACTATCTTCAGCAGATGTATCAGTTCGTGTGCGGACACCTTTCCTGCCATGACAGAAGACTGCATGTAAAAAATCTTCTCTCACTGTGGTTCTATATCTCTCTGTCCCTAAATTTGTCAATTTGGTACATGTTCCAGTTTGTCACCTCACTAGATGTAGCCAAACATGGCGGCTGCCTCTTTCTGACGTTTGTCTTTGTGTCCTAGCCTCTTTCTCATGTCTGTGATGTTGTGATTTAGCATCTATCTCATGTTTGTGATGTTGTCTTTGTGCCCAAGCCTCTGTCTTATGTTTGTGGTGTTGTGTTTGTGTTTTAGCCTCTCTGTGATATTTGCGGTATGTTGTCTTTCTGTATCCTTACCTTTTTACAAACATTTAGATTAATCATTATTATTATTCCTTTCACCTGTACAGCGAAGAGTACCTATATTCTGAGGTGGACATCTGGAATTTAATCCCTCCTGTAGCTTCTCACTTTCCCAGATCGGTAGAGAAAGACAGACACTCTCTCTCTCTCTCTTTCTCTCTCTCTCTTTCTCTCTCTTTCTTTCTCTCTCTTTCTTTCTTCTCTCTCTCTCTCTCTCTCTCTCTCTCTCTCTCTCTCTCTCTCTCTGTGCGCGCGCGCGTGTGTGTGGGTGGTTTTTGTTGTTGTTGCGGGGGGCTTCACAGATCAAGGTGGCTTGCTTAAAGGATCCGGGAACCCCAGGGACACCACCTTTCTGCACCTATCTGTCGACGTGCTTGTTCTAACTTAAGTCAGTCCTGATTTCTGGCAATGACTGAGAAGAATATCTTGCTCACGGCTTTCAGCAGAGAGATCTGGACAATTTGATGCTATTTGACGAGTTCTCTTCATTGCAAATGCACATTCCATTGGATTTGTTCAATTCTGTGATTCCACGCGAATCTCAGTATCTGGTGAAGTATTTTCAAGATGTTCATCGTGGACTTGTACGTGCCGCTGTTAGGACCAGATGCTGGCAAGCATCGAGCTTTCTTTAAACCTGCTTCGACCTCGTTCCACGACAGAGACTTGTTGTTGAAAGCAACCGTTGGTTTCTCTGGCCACACGAGTACCCCTATCTCTCCGAGCGGAACCTCGGGCTGGGTATATGAGCGCGTTTTTTCCAGGTATTCTTTCAGCTCTTCTTTGTTCATTTTGGGGCTGCCAGATCGTGGCTGTTCGAACAAATCATTCGCAAATTCGAATAGCTCCCATAAAATAAACCAATTTAAAACAATTTAAAACTTTTCTCGTGCTTTCGGCATTCTCTGCCTGTTTCTACAGAACCTTTATACTTGACAGATGGCACTGTGAATGGTTTTGAAGTGGTACCATACCTCGCGCAGGCCATCTTTCTCACTCTCGTTGGCGGCCTTGATTCGTTTACGAACAGCATTCTTCTGGGTTCTCACCTCTTCAATAAGCTTCTTCCACTTGCTCTCTTGCGAACTGGCTTCTTTTTACCTCTTATTGCCACAAAATTCACACGACATTGAAAGCACACAGTCTCTTAGAACCTTGCTAGTTTCTCGCCCAGCGGTGTTTCAAAAACTCATTCTCTAATACTTGGGATAAGGTGCTATTGAATTTTCCCAGTGTCGTCCTATGACTGGCGGACGGGAACTTAATTTTCACCTTTAGGATGATCGGAGAGGTGCCACAATTCATATCTGGGACGATCAACTTGGGAACATTCCCTGCGACTGAGCTTGACTGTACTGGTGTTAACTGGCTGAAACCAGTTACGTTTGGTATGCAAATGTTTCCTCTTTACATATCATCAGGGACTTTCAACTTAATAGGAAGACACTTCGGTCTAGACATTGGCATTGTGAAATGGTATAAACATTTAAAACAATGCACTCATCGCTCCGTTCATTTCTGGAATGTTATAACTGGCTTCCCCCGGTAATTCTGCTGGGAACTTTGTCAAACACCCAAGATTTCATAGATCGATTCGTCCTTCGGCTTCACAGTTGGCCAACGGTTACTAAATATTTTAAATTGCAGTTCATAAATCTTGGAAATTCCTCGCCCCTGGATTAAGATCGCCCGCAAGGGTTGTTGTAGATTTGATTGTAGGCTTGGTTATTTCGTGGTTGTGTCTTATTACTGATGTTGTGTTTTCGGATTACACAGCTTCAATATCGTTAGGCTAATAAATAGATTCAGTGCAAAACTAAAAGTAAGGTTTGACGAATCAAAAATGGTTGACGAAACATTGGAAGTTAAGGTGTGTTATGACTTCTTCTTCTTCTTCTTCTTCTTCTTCTTCTTCTTCTTCTTCTTCTTCTTCTTCTTCTTCTTCTTCTTCTTCTTCTTCTTCTTCTTCTTCTTCTTCTTCTTCTGTGTGCATCCGGAATATCTTTGGACGTAATTGCGTTGTGCCTGTTTACAGCAGAGCTGCGATATTTGCACCTTTCGGCCGACACATAGGACTTCTGCAGGCATTTGTTTACCGGGTTAACCCTCCCGGGACAGTTATGACTTAAAAGTTGTTAATATGGTAGCAGAAATGTTGTATTGTATATCAAATGAAATGGGATTGTAGATGGGACACTGTCAATAAAGCTAGGGTAGATACGGGAAGTCACTGAAGACAATTGATCATCCCATGGCACTTAATCAGTTAATGACCAGCTCTTTCTGATCTCGCTAGTCCAGGCCTAGCGTTCGAGGCCTACTGTGTCCAGGCCTTGTGTGTGTGTGTGTGTGTGTGTGTGTGTCAAGGTCTATCAACTGACACACTACGCCAGTACATACCATGTGCCTACCCGTACCTTGAACTCTAGTTACTAAACCAGAGGTCCGGGGTTCACACCTTAGAGATGTCCGAACTATACTCAACCACACTGACTCTCGGGTTGAAGTGACATTATACAACCAGTACCAGAAATGTCTCCGGGAACGTACAGGTATGCCTGTTATTGCTATTCTCGGATCCCGGGGAAACGAGTTGTTGGCTTGTGAATTTAGGAGAGGTCATATATTAGCCCTTTCCAGCAAGTTGGTGAGCTCTCTAAGATAGGAGTGCAAGACGTGGGTGCTGACTGCCAACCGTCATCGCTGGGGATGTCTTTGACTCTCTTGCTGTCTCGAAGGAATATGTGAGCCCTCGACAGACTTCATCACAGCCGAGATCTACGGTCGATCCTCTCTTCATTAGTTAGGTTAGTGTCTGTCGAGAATGTCCCACAGACTAGTGTCTGTCCAGGATGTCCCACAGATTAGTGTCTGCCCAGGATGTCCCACATACTAGTGTCTGTCCAGAATGTCCCACAGACTAGTGTCTGCCCAGGATGTCCCACAGATTAGTGTCTGCCCAGGATGTCCCACATACTAGTATCTGCCCAGGATGTCCCACAGACTAGTGTCTGCCCAGGAAGTCTCACATACTAGTGTCTGTCCAGAATGTCCCACAGACTAGTGTCTGCCCAGGATGTCCCACAGACTAGTGTCTGCCCAGGATGTCCCACAAACTAGGTCTGTCCAGGATGTCCCACAGACTAGTGTCTGCCCAGGATGTCCCACAGATTAGTGTCTGTCCATGATGTCCCACAGACTAGTGTCTGCCCATAATGTCCCGTAGACTCTGGTGTCTGTCTATAATGTCCCACAGTCTTGTCTCATTATCTAGTGAGGCATCCTGGCCAGGCACTTGTATTCAGTGAATATACTCCGACTTATTTATCTGTGAATGCATTGAGGTTTTTCTGTTGACCCCTCTGTTGCAGGTAGTTGGCATTTTAATTCACTGTATCCAAAATACAGATTTATTACCTGCAGCACCTTACAGTAATTGCCCTAGCTGCTGGACCAGGCAGCTGTCACTGTCAAGTAAGAGCTGTCTGCGCCAGAGTTCAGTTATTGCTGGGTAATAATTGGCACTGAGATAGCAGAGCAGGAAACAAGTACGGAACCTGCAGAATCAATGAAGACTGACCCATGCTCCAGAGCTAACTCAAATTACATTAACAACATCAGTAGTAGTAATATTAGGCAGAACAGACCAGTCGGCAATTGGTCTAGGATCGAAGCTCCGTCAGGCGGACAGTTAGAGCATTGCTTTGCTTTGCTTTATAAAACCGGCAGCTTGTCTTGTTCCAGATTTATTTATGTGACCTTTCCTCAGGAGTAAAATAGACAGACTGAGAGAGGAATCTTATTGATGCACAGTGTAACAAATTATTATCTGTCAGGATGGTTAGGTGCCAGTCGTTTAAGTAATATTACTAATAATAATAATAATGGCGATGATGATGATGGTGATGATGATGATGATGATGATGATGATAACAACAATGCTATTAAGTTGTATGAGAAAACACATCTTTATCCCGAAGTAAGTAACATCTTTAAAACTTTTTATATTTCGATAAATCTGTACCAGAGGTCCATTTTAACACTAGCAAATTATTCAGAAAATGCTGAATATTTGACACAACTTGATTCCCCACAGTTAACAGACTTTTCCGCACTCGGCATCAGGCAGCCCGCAGGAAACTCTATCTCTCTCGTGACAACGTTTAGGTGACTTGAGAACTCTCCAACCCAGACCACACCATAAATACATAATGAAATAATTAAAGCAGTTACAGACGGCTACGGCTAATATTGTTGTTGTTATCTCATGATATTTGATGTCATCGCATTTCTAGCTCTTCTTCGCACTTTCGGGGCTTCGTCTGACGTCCTCACTGCGCCCAACAAATGGCCCAAAATGTCGGTCTGACAAGATACCACAGGGAATTCAGAAATTCTGTTTTTGCAACGCTTCTGTAAACATCTATTTTTAGGCGCAACCCACGCCGAGCGCTCTATTTTAACAGCGGGGAGCGTGGAAACATCGTTAAGACAGATTTGGCTGAAGATGCAGAGTTTGGGTGTCCAGAGGATTTAGGTCGCCAGCCAGGCGTTTATGATCGGAAGGTTCCTTAATCACTGTCCCTACATCAGGGTTATCTCTCCTTGTTTGCTCTCAACAGCGCTTCTCACACTTTCTTGTCATTTGACCCAGCTTGAGAGATATATGGACAATCCAGGATTGCGAAAGAACACAGAATATAACGGGGAGAAGAACTGAATCATGATATCTAAGTATATTGTTCTTGACAGACTATAGTTTATTACATTGTGCTTAAACAAATGCTTAATAACTACAACCTATGGCGGTAACGAATGCGAGTGAACAGACAATTTCATGGGTAACTTTAGTCGACAAGGGATGCATGTGAAACATAGTCGTTTCCACCACCACACGCTCAGAGATTGACCTATATGCAGTCATTTTCTCCTTCGTCTTTATTCCATTTCTGATCTTTGCCCTCCACGCAACACGATCAGCGGCGAATTGCTTTCAGAATACAAAATCAAAGCTTGTATCAATCATATCCCGCTTACACAGTCTTTGTACTGTACTAGTGGCTGACTAAAAGAACTTTTACCCATCCGTTGTTTCACGAAAAAAGACGTCCTTTGGTATTCGACCGTCTTCCGTCTAACTCTATGAAGACTGAGCATGGAACAAACCGTCACACAACCCGATCTTTCCAATACTTCAGTATTTGTCATTTTATCTTGCCACTACCAAATCTTCTTCGCAGACATGGCATATGAAAGCTGGTATGATTAAGATGACCAATTGATTTAAATATGTGCAGTATCTGGAAATAACTCACTGAATTAGTGGGGAGCCGTGACTCATGTAGTACAAGGTTCGTCCCCAGATCAGGGTTTACAATAATGTTCCTCACTGTGAATTTTGTCAATTGGATTTCAGTTGGCTGTACTGTAAGGTATGTATACTGTTTAAAAAAAAAACGCATAGCTATCGATGACACACACATAACCACATTTTTGATATTTAATAACTTTTTAAATATGATGAATTAATTGTTGAAATTGCACACACGAATACCTTAGGATTCAGACAATTAATTGACAGTTGTTTTTCAGCTGAGTTTTTAGGCCAACGGGCTTTCCCGTGAGTATGGTGTGTGGTCTCTTGTTGCATCGATTAGCGACTGGCATCTCATGGGAATTGCGGTCAGACGTCTGATGTGGGCCTGTGGGATGGCTGCCGACTCTTCCTGGAGTGCCTGGAACAGATCACGACGATTGACTGGAGCAACGTCTCGGAGACAAGCACGTCTATGCGGCTCATCCCACAGATGCTCTATCGGACTCACGTCTGGAGACAAGGATGACCAGGGAAGGGTCAGAATGTTGTTGATCATTCCCCACACCATTGCACCCGACCACCGTGCGGCGGAGCTTCATTATCACAAACTGTGGGCAAAACGTTAATTTCACCCTGGGTAGACCCTTCTCCGACTATCATGACGCTGCAACAAAAAGAGAGATTCGTCACTAAACCAGACACATCTCCATTGGTTGTCTGCTGTCAAGGGGCGATGTTTGTTAGCCTAAAGAAGTCGATTTGGGCGATGGTGGCGTGTAAGGACAGGTCCACGATGAGGTCGCTGTGTCCGAAGTCCAGCGTCGTGCAGTGTATTCTCTACAGTTTGATCAGACACATGTTGTCCTGAAGGCAATGGCTGGACAGTTGAGGAAGATGTTGTACACCTGTCTCTGAGGTGACGAAGCCGAATAAAACGAATATCTGCTACTGTTGCCACTCTGGGTAGTCCACTGCGATTCCGGTCTTCAACTGAGCCAGAGGCTTGGAACCGGTGCCATAGTCGACTGATGGTACTCTGATGCACGTTTAGGTACCTGGCAACCTGACGTTGACTTTCGCCTGCATACAGTCGGCCAATAGCAATGTTCCTTACATTTATCGATAGAGACGCCGTAGATGTTTGCTTGAAATGAACTGAATTGTTTTGTGTAGGGTTATCATTTTATAGGGTTTCAGTTGCGTAGTCAGTGAATAGTGTTCACCCCAAATGTTGTTGCTTTCACGTGCGCGCATCATGAGTTGTGGTAAAAATTTGGTGATAAACACTATTGACCACTGCATTGTAACGATTACAAAAACGAATACAATTCAGGTCAACACGTGCATGTGACACTGTAAAGAACATTTGAGGCTGGTTTTTATATACCCTAGCACAAAATTTTACTTACAAACTCATTAAAAACGCACCGTCGGATAGCTATGCGTTTCTTTTTTTGAACAGTATACAATAGGAAATACAAACAGTTAGGTATATGTTTTTATAATGTTGCATATCCCTTACAGAACGCTGCAGTTAACATCAGCATTTTTCACCTGCTGTTGATGTACTAGGCAAGATTACACTCAGTAGTTTGCCATTGCTTTTTGAGCGACCGGCTCACATGCCCCGTAAGTTACCAGTGCAGCGCGAACCGCTGCCGATTCTCGCGTAGCTGCGTTACTCACGAGAATATACGGGATTACGGAGAAAGACGTTAACTTCTACGCCAGGGAGACCGGCTAGGTATATGTAGCTCCTGCGAAAAGTTGAGACATACGAAACACGGACATAGTGTGCTTACCAAGTGACTCCATACAGGTGAACATTAATCACAGAGTGAACATCCCCTAAAACAAGAGACATTAAACAATATATATATATATATATAATTAATAAAATAAGAATAAGCACTCTATGACACAATAAACGACGTTTTGATTATATGATTCCTCATCAAGGACGGGACAACACGACCAGATCTAAAGAAAAAACAGAAAATTATAAAATAATATTAAAACACAACTGCTTCGTTGCCAAGAAAGCACACACATTGGGGTTCCGTTCGGTTTTGAAAGGTGCTCTTTTTCTACAAAGGTTGAGTCCAATTCAGCTGTAAAAGTGCCAGGTAAGAAATGTGTGGCCAAAGGTGTGCAAACAGTCAGACATGAATACATGGAGGGAAGTCAGCAGAGTTATACAGTGGCATATACACCAGTATTGATTCCTGCTGGATGAATGCATCCCAGAAGTATGTACACCGGGTCGGCGTGTGTTATATCTCTGTATGTCCACCGGGTCTGCGTGTGTTAGATCTCTGTATGTACACTGGTTCGGAGTGTGTTATATCTCTGTATGTACACTGGTCGGCGTGTGTTATATCTCTGTATGTACACTGGTCGGCGTGTGTTATATCTCTGTATGTACACCGGGTCTGCGTGTGTTAGATCTCTGTATGTACACTGGTTCGGAGTGTGTTATATCTCTGTATGTACACTGGTCGGCGTGTGTTATATCTCTGTATGTACACTGGTCGGCGTGTGTTATATCTCTGTATGTACACTGGTCGGCGTGTGTTATATCTCTGTATGTACACTGGTCGGCGTGTGTTATATCTCTGTATGTACACCGGGTCGGAGTGTGTTAGATCTCTGTATGTACACCGGGTCGGCGTGTGTTATATCTCTGTATGTACACCGGGTCGGCGTGTGTTATATCTCTGTATGTACACCGGGTCGGCGTGTGTTATATCTCTGTATGTACACCGGGTCTGCGTGTGTTAGATCTCTGTATGTACACTGGTTCGGAGTGTGTTATATCTCTGTATGTACACTGGTCGGAGTGTGTTATATCTCTGTATGTACACTGGTCGGAGTGTGTTATATCTCTGTATGTACACTGGTCAGCGTGTGTTATATCTCTGTATGTACACTGGTCGGCGTGTGTTACATCTCTGTATGTACACTGGGTCGGAGTGTGTTATATCTCTGTATGTACACTGGTCGGCGTGTGTTACATCTCTGTATGTACACTGGGTCGGAGTGTGTTATATCTCTGTATGTACACCGGGTCGGAGTGTGTTATATCTCTGTATGTACACTGGTCGGCGTGTGTTATATCTCTGTATGTACACTGGGTCGGAGTGTGTTATATCTCTGTATGTACACTGGTCGGCGTGTGTTATATCTCTGTATGTACACTGGTCGGCGTGTGTTATATCTCTGTATGTACACTGGGTCGGAGTGTGTTACATCTCTGTATGTACACTGGGTCCTCGTGTGTTATATCTCTCTTTTTGGCAGCAGCGACACATTACAGTGTTCATCTGATGAAGGCACGGAGGACTGGGATGGGGGTGGTTAGTTGAGGGCCTAGGGTTACAAACACAGTTAGTTAGTTAGTTAGCTAGTTAGTTACTAATGTGGGTGTGCGTGTGCGTGTCGGTTATGGGATGGGTGGGGGAATGTGTGTGTGGGTGGAGAAATGTGTGTGGGTGGGGGATCAGTGGGTGGGTGGCGGCATGTATGTTTGCCTGCGTCTGTGTGAGTGCGTGGAGGTATGCGTGGGTGGGTGGGTGGGGGAGGTGTGGTGAATGGGGGATGTGTGGTTGGCTGCGGGATGTGTGGGTAGCTGCGGGGTGTGAGGGCTGATGGAGGATGTGTCTCACAACATTGCAATCTGCACTGTTTATGTTTACAACTTTCTTTTGACAATGTTTTCTTTTTTCCCCATGTGAATGTATCATACGTAATATGTATTGTTTATGCTTACTAAATCCATTTGACAATGTTTCCCCCCCCCCTATGTTAATGTAACATGCACATTTGATGAATGAAAGATGAGAGATCGAAAGGGCCGAATGTAAGACGGGCCTGCGTGCCCAATTTGTTACCCTTTTTAAAATAAAGTTCGTTTGTTCGTTCGTTCGTTCGTTAGTTAGCTAGCTAGTTAGTTAGTTAGTTAGTTAGCTAGCTAGTTGGTTAATTAGTTAGTTATCTAGCTATCTGGTTAGTTAGTTAGTTAGTTTGCTAGTTAGTTAGTTATACAGTTAGTTAGTTAGTTAGCGAGTTAGCTAACTAGTAAGTTAGTTAGTTAGTTAGTTAGTTAGCTATAGTTGGTTAATTAGTTAGTTAGTTAGTTATCTAGCTAGCTATCTAGTTAGTTAGTTAGTTTGCTAGTTAGTTAGTTAGTTATATAGTTAATGATTTATTTAGTTAGTTAGTTATATAGCTAGCTATCTAGTTAGTTAGTTAGTTAGTTAGCTAGTTTGGTTAATTAGTTAGTTAGTTAGTTATCTAGCTAGCTGTCAAGTTAGTTAGTTAATTAGTTTGCTAGATAGTTAGTTAGTTAGTTTGCTAGTTAGTTAGTTAGTTATATAGATAATTATTTATTTATTTAGTTAGTTATATAGCTAGCGATCTAGTTAGTTAATTAGTTAGTTAGTTAGTTAATTAGTTAGCTAGCTAGTTACTTAGTTAGTTAGCTAGCTAGTTTGGTTAATTAGTTAGGTAGTTAGTTATCTAGCTAGCTATCAAGTTAGTTAGTTAATTAGTTTGCTAGATAGTTAGTTAGTTAGTTTGCTAGCTAGTTAGGTAGTTATATAGTTAGTTAGTTAGTTACTTAGTTAGTTAGTTAGCTAGCTGGCTAGTTAGTTAGGTAATTAGTTAGTTAGTTAGTTAGCTAACTAGTTAGTTAGTTAGTTAGCTATAGTTGGTTAATTAGTTAGTTAGTTATCTAGCTAGCTATCTAGTTAGTTCGTTAGTTAGTTTGCTAGTTAGTTAGTTAGTTATATAGTTAATTATTTAGTTAGTTAGTTAGTTATCTAGCTAGCTATCTAGTTAGTTAATTAGTTATATAGTTAATTATTTAGTTAGTTAGTTAGTTATCTAGCTAGCTATCTAGTTAGTTAGTTAGTTATATAGTTAATTATTTAGTTAGTTAGTTAGTTATCTAGCTAGCTGTCTAGTTAGTTAATTAGTTTGCTAGATAGTTAGTTAGTTAGTTTGCTAGCTAGTTAGGTAGTTATATAGTTAGTTAGTTAGTTACTTAGTTAGTTAGCTAGCTGGCTAGTTAGTTAGGTAATTAGTTAATTAGTTAGTTAGCTAACTAGTTAGTTAGTTAGTTAGCTATAGTTGGTTAATTAGTTAGTTAGTTATCTAGCTAGCTATCTAGTTAGTTCGTTAGTTAGTTTGCTAGTTAGTTAGTTAGTTATATAGTTAATTATTTAGTTAGTTAGTTAGTTATCTAGCTAGCTATCTAGTTAGTTCGTTAGTTAGTTTGCTAGTTAGTTAGTTAGTTATATAGTTAATTATTTAGTTAGTTAGTTAGTTAGCTAACTAGTTAGTTAGTTAGTTAGTTAGCTATAGTTGGTTAATTAGTTAGTTAGTTATCTAGCTAGCTATCTAGTTAGTTCGTTAGTTAGTTTGCTAGTTAGTTAGTTAGTTATATAGTTAATTATTTAGTTAGTTAGTTAGTTATCTAGCTAGCTATCTAGTTAGTTAGTTAGCTAGCTAGTTAGTTAGTTAGCTAGCTAGTTTGGTTAGTTAGTTAGTTAGTTAGTTAGTTATCTAGCTAGATATCTAGTTAGTTAATTAGTTTGCTAGATAGTTAGTTAGTTAGTTAGTTAGTTAGCTAACTAGCTCGTTAGTTAGTTAGTTAGTTAGTTAGTTAGTTAGTTAGTTAGTAATGGGTATTCCACAGGATTTATAAAGCGCCATTGCCAACAGCCCAAACCCAAAGCAGACGTAACTACAGTCCCTAAACTCAAGGTATTCATCCAGCTAACCTTTCGAGGGGATGACGTAATGCAACGTCTACAAGACCGGCTTACTACAGCAGTAGGTCGAACATTCTGTTCGGCAACTCCAGTCATTAGATGTAAAACCGTACCCATTCCTACACAAACAGTCAAAGAGCCTGTTCCTCTGTACGCCACAAACAATTGTATTTACCAATTCACATGTAGATGCCAGGCCGTTTACATTGGTCGAACGGAGAGACAGCTTAACAAACGGGTGTCAGAACACATACCTCAATGGGTCAACAAGATACAACACACAGGAGTGGCTAGCTGCGAGGAGCCGACACACCGGAAGCTCCCGGCGTCTTCAATCGGCAGACACATTGTCGCCAGTGGTCACGTTGTGCCCAGAGACACTGCATTTCGCGTGTTGTTTAGAACACAAAATACTCGCTTGTTAAAATTTGCAGAAGCAATTATGATCTATCAACGCAAGCCAGAATTGTGTAAACAGAAAGACATGTTAGTCAGCTTAAAATTACCGTGGTAGATAAGTGACATTACTGTGCGAATTTGTGTATATTTCAACTTGAAGGATTTATCTAGTTAAAGTTGTGTGATTTCTGCAGTATGTACCTGACGAGATGCAGCGAAATATGCCAGGCAATAAATCATGCAATCTATTGTTTGTGTCTTCGTTATTCAAGTTAGTTAGTCACAGTTCCATTTTCACGGCAAAGGGTCGCCCCATTATGCTCCTTTCCTGTGCCAGTGAATATCACACAAAATGTTCCTCACTGCCAAATGCGAAAAGTGGAATAGACAGGAGTCTTGATACATCAACTGCCTGCACAGTTATACTATGCATAATGCCGCTGCCAGAATGCCAACACAAAAGTCAGCCTCGAAAAATACAGTCACCAGAAAACCAGCAACCACACATTACTGCATAAGACAACCCAGTTAGTTCAGCAACCGCCCGGCCGCCAATTTTCTGAACATGCTGTTCACGCTACAAACAACCGCGGACAAGATGTAAAAACACTCCAAACGAAATTCACAGCTCACAGTGTTACTCCATAAACCCAACTCAGCAGGGCGACAGAACCATGAACTACCAGTCCAACATGAGGAAAATGCATATGCCATAAGCATACCGTAACCACAAGCATAAATACTCCAGATGCATACCGTAAGCATACCGTAGCCACAAGCATAAATACTCCAGATTTATACCGTAAGCATACCGTAACCACAAGCATAAATACTCCAGATGCATACCGTAGCCACAAGCATAAATACTCCAGATTTATACCGTAAGCATACCGTAACCACAAGCACAAATACTCCAGATGTATACCGTAAGCATACCGTAGCCACAAGCATAAATACTCCAGATACATACCGTAAGCATACCGCAGCCACAAGCATAAATACTCCAGATGTATACCGTAAGCATACCGCAGCCACAAGCATAAATACTCCAGATGTATACCGTAAGCATACCGTAGCCACAAGCACAAATACTCCAGATGCATACCGTAAACATACCGTAGCCACAAGCATAAATACTCCAGATGCATACCGTAACCACAAGCATAAATACTCCAGATGCATACCGTAACCACAAGCATAAATACTCCAGATGCATACCGTAACCACAAGCATAAATACTCCAGATGCATACCGTAAGCATACCGTAGCCACAAGTATAAATACTCCAGATGCATACCGTAAGCATACCGTAACCACAAGCATAAATACTCCAGATGCATACCGTAAGAATACCGTAGCCACAAGCATAAATACTCCAGATGCCTTAACACAGTGGTTCTCAACCTTTTTTGGCCCATTCCCCCCTTCACCATATTACCAGAACGCCATTCCCCCCTTCCTATCAAAAATTTGGCCCGTTCCCCCCTTCACCGTATTTTCAGAACCTTTCATATTTCCTATCTAAAAATCCCCTCACCCCTACACAGTATACGTAAAAGTGGAAGGCAAATGTAATAGCATATACTAAAACAAGTCTAGATATCCACATAAAACATGATTTGTGGGTATACTTACTTTATAAAATGAATTTTAGAAGGACGAGACATACATAACTGTAAAGTATGAAGGGAAAAACTATGTCAAGTAATCGGTTCTTGTATTAACACGATCTTGAAATGGTCTTCATTCCCCCCCCCCCCCCCCCCCTGGAAACCATGAAATTCCCCCATGGGGGGGGGGGGAATTCCCCACCGGTTGAGAACCACTGCCTTAACAGCTCAACATCCTATGCCCCATGCTGGTGACCGGAAGTCAGGTTAAAGACACTCTCGTGTTTAGTCTTACGAAATTGGTTGATACCATATCTCATTATTTTACAATAACAATATTGTAGGTTACCAAGTATTTCCAGAATTCTAATTTCGTTTTTGTATTTTTTATGTGTTTTGTTTTTTAATTTTTTAAAGTGCCGGGGATCAAATAAAAAACACGAAATGTAATATTAAGTAATGGCAGTGCGTTCTGACAATTTTGTGGCTGTCGTATTTGGCCCAATCGATAGCCGGGTCCGTATGAAACTTTAACTTGATTTAATGGTTTTCTGAAAGTAACCTCACTTCAGTCAGTAAAGTGGTCCGTTGGTAACTTTATTTCAGTGGAAACTGGTCGGTTGGTAACTTTATGGAAACTGGTCGTTGGTAGCTTTACATTAGTGGATACAGTGGTCGGTTGGTAACTTTAGAGGATACAGTGGTCGCTTGGTAACTATACTATGAATAAAGTAACCTTTATTAGGAACTTTATTTTAATGGATAAAAGTGGATCGTTAGTAATATCACTTTAGTTGATAAAGTTGTCCTATGTTAACTTTACTTTTATGAATAAAGCGGTTCACTGTAAACTTGACTTTGACTGGATAAAGTGGTTCGTTGGTAACTTGACTTTAGTTGAATAAAGTGGTCCATTGGTATCTTTACTTTATGTGGATAAAGTGGTCCATTGGTAACTTTACTTAATTCGATAAAGTGGTCCGTTGGTAACTTTACTTTAGTTCTATAAAGTGGTTCGTTGGTAACTTTACTTTAGTGGGTGAAGTGTTCTATTGGTAATTTTACTTTATTTGTATAAAGTGGTCCCCGCTTATCACTGGTATCATGAAGGCTAATAGACTACAATGGCTGGGGCATATAGAAAGAATGGAAGGCAATGTCGTAATATGTGTCGTCCCTGGGGTGAGGGGAATCAACACCCACATTCTTTTAACCCCATATAATTATCTTGAGGTTCTCCTAGCTTTCTGTCCACAACACCCCGTCAGTCCTTGGATCACTCTCTCTCTCTCTCTCTCTCTCTCTCTCTCTCTCTCTCTCTCTCTCTCTCTCTCTCTCTCTTTCTTACCACTGGACCATGCCCCCTCTCATTCTGTTCCAAAACATACCACCCAACTCTAGCTTCTAAAAAATGACAAATTAATTTAATAAAGAAAAGTGTCAGGTATGTGCAAAGTGTATGTGTAGAATGTTTGTCGTACAATCTAGAGTGTATGCAGAATCAGACCGAACAGCTCAGGAGCAAAGTCTGCTTCATCACAGTACTGGCCACACAACAGCACCATAGATCAAGGACAGAAGACCTCACCAAATGATGCGTCTCTCCGGCCAAATGTCGACTTCCTACAATATCTCTTGGATAGTCCGGATGCCTGGTCACCAATAGTGGATATAGTCCAATACTGACCATGAATCTGACACACACACACACAGTGTAACTAATGTGTCCTAAAAGTTCTGTGTTCTGATAACACTTGTTCAGTAAAATAATGTTTAATGTCAATTTGAAACTAAATGTTAGTAGTTACTTTCTCACCGGAATTCACTAATTTGAAAACACAATGTTAAATTTCAATGTATCAGTATAACCACTATTGTTCCTGTCACTGGTGGTATTGTAAGTATCTTCACTATACTATGTTGATAACTACCACTGAGGAATCACTCTTAGATGATCATCGGTTCCCGCTCAGCAGAGACCAGGTTCTTGCAGACCTTCTGGATTATGGGCCCAGTACAAAAGCCGCCGAGTAAAAAACGCCTATACTGATCGAGCCATGACTTTTCATCTAGCTTTTTTGTAAAATATAGTGGAACCTGTTGACGAGAGAACACACTTGGTGAGAGCAACCCGATTCCAACCTTTATTAGGTGAGTGTAGGCCGACGGCCGCACTCAGATATATAACAGAGAACCAAACTCTGTCATAAGGCAGAGGAGCTCATCACATCGGTCTGAGTCATGGTAAGACAAGGAAAGACTAAAGGAAAAGTGCAGAAACCCAGTAGATACCCTACTGGAAGATCCTACCATTTGACATTTCCTTTATCCCTCAACCATCCTCAATCTCCCTAAATATCATCCCACTACATTGTCCTTAACTCACTGAGTTAATTGATATCTCACACTAACTAGTTTAAGCAACGCGATAGCCCACTACTACCGACGCTCTTATACTACGTTCTCACAGCGCACATTACTACACTCGATTCCTAAGAATAATCTAATTTGGGTCTATTTAATTAAATACCATATATTTATTCCTGTTTGAAATCGAGACTACTGAATAACACAATGGTTAAATGTCCGCCGATGTAAATCAACATGAGACACTGTAGTCTCTCTCCCTAATCAAACCAGGAACATCACACACGTTCTTGTTGTCTCATAACATTTGGTCAACTCCCGCCAAAGTTGTTTATCCAGACTGTTTTAATACTGTGTCTGAATGACGTCACAAATCTGACTTGACACCAAAAATAATGGATAAAGTGTTCAGCTGGTAACTTTACTTTAGTGGATACAGTAGTCTAATGGTAACTTTACTTTAAAGAGGTGGCTATTAACAAAGTTTACTTTTGCCCGAGACGTACGACATATTGTCATCTCTCTAATATTTAACCCACATATGACGATTTATGTTACAAAAGTATCACTGTCAAATGCCATCTCCGCAATGATAGTCGGCTGTAATGTTTCTCTCTTCGTCTTGTAGAGATCTAGTTCATACACAGCTCCAGGTCTTGGACTTTGCAACAGGCGGACATGATCTGGCCATAGGAATCGTCGCTGTGGGTGCGAAGAGCGGTGATGGATGACGTGGTTCTTGGAAGAACAGTGATGGATGACGTGGCTCCTGGAAGAGCAGTGATGGATGACGTGGTTCCTGGAAGAGCGGTGATGGCTGACGTGGTTCTTGGAAGAACAGTGATGGATGACGTAGTTCCTGGAAGAGTAGTGATGGATGACGTGCTTCCTGGAAGAGCAGTGATGGATGACGTGGCTCCTGGAACAGCAGTGATGGATGATGTGGCTCCTGGAAGAGCAGAGATGGATGACGTGGTTCTTGGAAGAACAGTGATGGATGACGTAGTTCCTGGAAGAGCAGTGATGGATGACGTGGCTCCTGGAACAGCAGTGATGGATGACGTAGTTCCTGGAAGAGCAGTGATGGATGACGTGGCTCCTGGAACAGCAGTGATGGATGACGTAGTTCCTGGAAGAGCAGTAATGGATGACGTGCTTCCTGGAAGCACAGTGATGGATGACGTGGTTCTTGGAAGAACAGTGATGGATGACGTGGTTCTTGGAAGAACAGTGATGGATGACGTGGTTATTGGAAGAACAGTGATGGATGACGTGGTTCTTGGAAGAACAGTGATGGATGACGTGGTTATTGGAAGAACAGTGATGGATGACGTGGTTATTGGAAGAACAGTGATGGATGACGTGGTTCCTGGAAGAGCGGTGATGGATGACTTGGTTCTTGGAAGAATAGTTATGGATGACGTAGTTCTTGGAAGAACAGTGATGGAAGACGTGATTCCTGGAAGAGCAGTGATGGATGACGTGGTTCTTGGAAGAACAGTGATGGGTGACTTGGTTCTTGAAAGAACAGCGGTGTTGTTGCCAACGTCCGCGTGAAGGTGAACAATGCCAGCACTGGCAATGGATCGAGAGATCTGTTCGGCGGGTCGAATGAGATCGACGTCCTGCGAAGAATCAGCTACATGATGATAATGATCATGACGACGGCGATAATGATGATGCGGATGATGATGATGATGATGACGATGATGTGGATAATGATGTGGATGATGATGATGATGATGATGATGATGACGATGATGATGATTATGTGGATGATGATTATGATGATGATGTGGATGATGATGATGATGATGACGATGATGATGATTATGTGGATGATGATGATGATGATGATGTGGATGATGATGATGATGATGACGATGATGATGATTATGTGGATGATGATGATGATGTGGATGATGATGATTATGTGGATGATGATGATGATGTGGATGATGATGATGATGACGATGGTGATGATTATGTGGATGATGATGACGATGATGATGTGGATGATGATGATAATGATGACGATGATGATGATTATGTGGATGATGATGATGATGATGATGATGATGATGATGATGATGATGATGATGATGATGGTGATGCGGATGGTGATGACGATGATAGTGATAATGATGACGACGATGATGATGTTCATGATCTACTAATACCTGCTGCCGACAATACCATAGTTTGTCTTCTCTATGTTTGACATCTGTCAAAATATCACCGCCACCCGCTTCTAGTTTCTTCATGGTTTCTGTACTCACCGCCCAACATTCACACACCCACACACAGGGACAGACCACACACAGGGACAGACCACACACAGGGACAGACCACACCCACACACCCACACACAGGGACAGACCACACATAACTTGTCAATGGAAGGATTGTCCTGTTTATGGACATGTTTGTTTGGCCATCAAAACAGCTAAACACGGATTACCATAATCGGGGCTTGGGGAAGTGATGTAGAATGACAGGTTATGGTGTACTTTTAGTTGGAACTGTGAAATAATATTATTGCTCTCTCTCTCTCTCTCTCTCTCTCTCTCTCTCTCTCTCTCTCTCTCTCTCTCTCTCTCTCTCTCTCTCTCTCTCTTTGTTTGGGTGGGTGAATGGGTGTGTAGGAGATTGTGTGGGTTGGGGGATGGGTGTGTAATGGGTGTGGGGGATGAGTGTGTGTGTGGGGGGTGTCTGTGAATGGGATATGTCTGTGTGGGTGGGAGTGTGTGAGTGTGGATGGGGTAAATGTGAGTAGGTGGAGGATGTATGTGTAGGTGGTGAGGATGTTTGTAGGTGGGGGATGTGTGGGTGGGTGGGGAGATGTGTGTGTGTGTGGGTGGGTGAGAGATGTGTGGGCGGGGATGTGTATGGGCAAATGCATGTGGGGGATTGTGTGTGTGTGGGGGATGTGTTCATGGGTTTAGTTTTGTGTGGGAGGGGAGATGTGTGAGAGGTGGGGGAGGTGTGGGATGTGCAAGTGGATGAAGGATGTATGTGATGATGGGGGATGTGTGTTTGGCTGGGTCGTTGGGGTGTGTGTGGGTGGGAGGGTAGATGAGAGATGCATGTGTTGATGGGCGGGTGGGTGTGAGTGGGTGGATGTGTGTGAGAGATGAGTGTATAGGTGGGGGTGTGTGTGTTTGTGGGAAGATGTGTGTTAGCGGCGGATGCGTGTGGTGGGGTATACGTGGGTTGTGGGGTGTGTTAGTTAGCTAGTTAGTTAGTTAGTCGCACTTCCAACTTCACAGCAGCGGGTCGTCCCCATTATGCTCCGTTCCTGTGCCAGTGAATATCACACAAAATGCTCCCCACTGCCCAATGTGAAAAGTGGAAAAGACAGGAGTCTCGACAAACAACAGCCCGCACAGATACACTGTGCATAATGCCGCCGCCAGAATGTCAACACAATAGTCCCCCACGAAACATTCAGTTCATTTCTGATGGAATCGGCAGTCATTTTCCCATCTGGATGTTTCCTAGATGTTCACCCACACAGTCCCCGAAATACAGTTCATCGTCGATGGTAGTGGCAGTCAACCAGAAGCCCAGCAGCCACGCATTTCTGCATAAAGCAAAAACCGGTCAACTCTGGGACATAGCCATTTGCCATCGCTCGGAACATGCAGTCACGTTCCAAAAAACAGCTAAACACAGATTACCATAATCGGGGCTTGGGGAAGTGATGTAGAATGACAGGTTATGGTGTACTCTTAGTTGGAACTGTGAAATAATATTATTGCTCTCTCTCTCTCTCTCTCTCTCTCTCTCTCTCTCTCTCTCTCTCTCTCTCTCTCTGTTCGGGTGGGTGAATGGGTGTGTAGGAGATTGTGTGGGTTGGGGGATGGGTGTGTAATGGGTGTGGGGATGAGTGTGTGGGGGGTGTCTGTGAATGGGATATGTCTGTGTGGGTGGGAGTGTGTGAGTGTGGATGGGGTAAATGTGAGTGGGTGGAGGATGTATGTGTGGGTGGTGAGGATGTTTGTAGGTGGGGGATGTGTGGGTGGGTGGGGAGGTGTGTGGGTGGGTGAGAGATGTGTGGGCGGGGATGTGTGTGGGGAATGCATGTGGGGGATTGTGTGTGTGTGTGGGGGGATGTGTTCATGGGTTTAGTTTTGTGTGGGAGGGGAGATGTGTGAGAGGTGGGGGAGGTGTGGGATGTGCAAGTGGATGAAGGATGTATGTGATGATGGGGGATGTGTGTTTGGCTGAGTGGTTGGGGTGTAAGTGGCTGGGAGGGTAGATGAGAGATGCATGTGTTGATGGGCGGATGGGTGATGTGTGGGTGTGAGTGGGTGGATGTGTGTGAGATATGAGTGTATAGGTGGGGGATGTGTGTGTTTGTGGGAAGATGTGTGTTAGCGGCGGATGCGTCTGGTGCGTATATGTGGGTGGTGGGGTGTGTGTGTGGGTGGGAGGTGTGTGTTTTTGGGTGTTTATGGGTGGGGGAGATGTGTGGGCAGGTGGGGAGATGTGTTTGTGGGTGGGGATGTGTGTATAGGTGGGGGATGTGTAGTTAAGAGGTGGCGGATATTGGGTGGGTGAGTGGGTGTAGGTTGGCTGATGTTTGTGTGAGTGGGAGGTGAAAATTGTGAGGGTGCGGGATGTGTGTGTTGGCGAGGGTATGTGTGTGTGGTTTTGTGATGTGTGTTTTGCTGGGTGGTTGCGGGTGTGTGGGTGGGTGTTGGATAATATGTGGGTGGTGTGTGCGTGTCGGTTATGGGATGGGTGGGGGAAGTGTCTGTGGGTGGAGAAATGTGCGTGGGTCGGGGATCAGTGGGTGAGTGGCGGTATGTATGGTTGCCTGGGTCTGTGTGGGTGGGTGGGGGAGGTGTGGTGGGTGGGGAATGTGAGGGTGGCTGCGTGATGTGAGGGTGGATGGGGGATGTGTCTCACAACATTGCAATATGCACTATTTATGTTTACAACTTTCATTTGACTATGTTTTTTTTTTTCATGTGAATGCATCATGCGTAATATGCATTGTTTATGCTTACCAAATCCATTTGACAATGTCCCCCCCCCCCCCCCCCCCTCTCTATGTAAATGTAACATGCACATTTGATGAATGAAAGATGAGTGATAGAAAGGGCCGAATGTAAGACGGGCCTGCGTGCCCAATTTGTTACCCTTTTAAAATAAAGTTCGTTCGTTCGTTCGTTCGTTCTCTTCCACATCTCAGTTTCTCTCTTTTTGTCTCTCTCTCTTTCTTTCTCTCTCCATCTCTCTCTCTTTTTCTCTCTCTCTTTAAAGCTTTCTATCTCTCTATATATACACTTCTCCTCATCCCTGTCTCTCCATCTCCTTTGTCTCTCTGTATATATGTCTCCGTGTCACCTCTCTCCACCCTTCTCTTTCAGTCTCTCTCTATTTGTCCATTTCTCTATCTCTCACTATCTCTCTTTCTCTCTATATCTTTATCTCTCTCTCTCTCTCCCCCTCTCTCTCTCTCTCTCTCTCTCTCTCTCTCTCTCTCCGTTATATGAAGAAGAAAGAAGAAACTGATCAAAACTTGGGAAATATTTAGTTCATCTCATAATAACGGAAAAAGCCACAATGATCATCAGCATCGTAGCAGAGCAAGCCACAATCATCGTCATCATAATAATGGTTACGGAACAAACCACAATCATCATTGTAACGGAACAAGCCACATTCGTCATCATCAATCATCATCATCATCATTGTAAGGAAACAAGCCACAATCATCATCATCTTAGTAGCGGAACGAGCCACAATCATCATCATCGTAGTGGAATAAGCCACACTCATCATCATCATCATCGTGATCGTGACAATCATCATCATCATGATTGTAACGGAACAAGCCACAATCATCATCATCGTTGTAATGGAACACGCCACAATCATCATCATCGTTGTAATGGAACAAGCCACAATCATCATCATCATTGTAATGGAACAAGCCACAATCATCATCATTATTCAAATGGAACAAGCCACAATCATCATTATTATCATCATCATCATCATTGTAACGGAACAAGCCACAATCATCATCATCATCATCATTGTAACGGCAGAAGTCACAATCATCATCATCATTATAATGGAACAAGCCACAATCATCATCATCATTCAAATAGAACAAGCCACACATCATCATTATCATCATCATCATCATCATTGTAACGGAACAAGCCACAATCATCATCATCATCATCATCATCATCATCATCATTGTAACGGAACAAGCCACAATCATCATCATCATTGTAACGGAACAAGCCATAATCATCATCATCATCATCATCATCATCATCATCATCATCATCATCATCATCATCATTGTAACGGAACAAGCCACAATCATCATCATAATGTAACGGAACAAGCCACAATCATCATCATCATCATTGTAACGGAACAAGCCACAATCATCATCATAATGTAACGGAACAAGCGACAATCATCAATATCATCATCATCATCATCATCATTATCATCATCATCATTGTAACGGAACAAGCCCAATCATCATCATCATCATCATTGTAACGGAACAAGCCACAATCATCATCATAATGTAACGGAACAAGCCACAATCATCATCATCATCATTGTAATGAAACAAGCTACAATCATCATCATCATTGTAATGGAGCAAGCAACAATCATCATCATCATCATTGTAACGGAACAAGCCACAATCATCATCATCATTCAAATGGAACAAGCCACAATCATCATCATCATCATCATCATCATTTTAACGGAACAAGCCACAATCGTCATCACCATCATTGTAACTGAACAAGCCATAATAATAATCATCATCATCATTGTAAAGGAAAAAGCCACAATCATCATCATCATAGTAACGGAACAAGCAACAATCATCATCATCCATCATTGTAACGGAACAAGACACAAACAATAATCATTAATGTAACGGAACAAGCCACAATCATCTTCATCATTCACATGGAACAAGCCACAATCATCATTATCATCATAATTTTAACGGAACAAACCACAATCGTCATCATCAATATTATCATTGTAAAGGAACAAGCCACAATTATCATCATTATTGTAGCGGAACAAGCCGCAATCATCATCATCATCATCATCATCATCATCATCATTGTAAAGGACCAAGCAACAATCATCATCCATCATTGTAACGGAACAAGCCACAAACAATAATCATCAATGTAACGGAACAAGCCACAATCATCATCATCACTGTAACGGAAGAAGTCACAATCATCATCATCATTCAAATATAACAAGCCACAATCATCATTATCATCATCATCATCATCATTGTAACGGAACAAGCCACAATCATCATCATCATCATCATCATCATTGTAATGGAACAAGCCACAATCATCATCATCATTGTAACGGAACAAGGCTGCGGGATGTGAGGGTGGATGGGGGATGTGTCTCACAACATTGCAATATGCACTATTTATGTTTACAACTTTCATTTGACTATGTTTTTTTCCTCATGTGAATGCATCATGCGTAATATGCATTGTTTATGCTTACCAAATCCATTTGACAATGTCCCCCCCCCCCCTCTCTATGTAAATGTAACATGCACATTTGATGAATGAAAGATGAGTGATAGAAAGGGCCGAATGTAAGACGGGCCTGCGTGCCCAATTTGTTACCCTTTTAAAATAAAGTTCGTTCGTTCGTTCGTTCGTTCTCTTCCACATCTCAGTTTCTCTCTTTATGTCTCTCTCTCTTTCTTTCTCTCTCCACCTCTCTCTCTTTTTCTCTCTCTCTTTAAAGCTTTCTATCTCTCTATATATACACTTCTCCTCATCCCTGTCTCTCCATCTCCTTTGTCTCTCTGTATATATGTCTCCGTGTCACCTCTCTCCACCCTTCTCTTTCAGTCTCTCTCTATTTGTCCATTTCTCTATCTCTCACTATCTCTCTTTCTCTCTCTCTCTCTCTCTCTCTCTCTCTCTCTCTCTCTCTCTCTCTCTCTCTCTCTCCGTTATATGAAGAAGAAAGAAGAAACTGATCAAAACTTGGGAAATATTTAGTTCATCTCATAATAACGGAAAAAGCCACAATGATCATCAGCATCGTAGCAGAGCAAGCCACAATCATCGTCATCATAATAATGGTTACGGAACAAACCACAATCATCATTGTAACGGAACAAGCCACATTCGTCATCATCAATCATCATCATCATCATTGTAAGGAAACAAGCCACAATCATCATCATCTTAGTAGCGGAACGAGCCACAATCATCATCATCGTAGTGGAATAAGCCACACTCATCATCATCATCATCGTGATCGTGACAATCATCATCATCATGATTGTAACGGAACAAGCCACAATCATCATCATCGTTGTAATGGAACACGCCACAATCATCATCATCGTTGTAATGGAACAAGCCACAATCATCATCATCATTGTGATGGAACAAGCCACAATCATCATCATTATTCAAATGGAACAAGCCACAATCATCATTATTATCATCATCATCATCATTGTAACGGAACAAGCCACAATCATCATCATCATCATCATTGTAACGGAAGAAGTCACAATCATCATCATCATTATAATGGAACAAGCCACAATCATCATCATCATTCAAATAGAACAAGCCACAAATCATCATTATCATCATCATCATCATCATCATCATTGTAACGGAACAAGCCACAATCATCATCATCA